>PISX010033309.1:0-15235 GCA_004024625.1 Mellivora capensis | reverse complement strand
TGACCTGAGCCAGAGGCAGAGGCTTTAACCCACTGAGCCACCCAGGTGCCCCTCTAGCAAGTATTTTATTACAAGTACTTTTTTTTTTAAAGATTTTATTTATTTATTTCACAGACAGAGATCACAAGCAGGCAGAGAGGCAGGCAGAGAGAGAGGGGGAAGCAGGCTCCCTGCCGGGCAGAGAGCCCAATTCGGGGCTTGATCCCAGGACCCTGAGATCATGACCTGAGCCGAAGGTGGAGGCTTTAACCCACTGAGCCACCCAGGCGCCCCTATTACAAGTATTTTATTTTTTAAACATTTTATTTATTTATTTGGAGAGAGAGAGACACACACAGCAAGAGAGGGAATACAAGCAGGGGGAGTTGGAGAGGGAGAAGCGGGCTTTCCACCAAGCAGGGAACCTGATGTGGGGCTGGATCCCAGGACCCTGGGATCATGACCTGAGCAGAAGACAGACACTTAACGACTGAGCTACCCAGGCGCCCTATCACAAGTATTTTAATAAGCTTTAGTATACATTTCTATCCTTCCAAAAAAACCCTGAAAGGATTTTCTTGACTCTCTACAGTGAGGTGTCATATAAGAAGCATGAATAAGACCAACTGCTAAGCCAGTATTACTCAACAATGGGTTACAAAAACTAAGGTTCTGGTGGGTTTACATCAGTACAGACCCAGAGTTGCCCGAGATTGTGCATTCCTAAGAAGTTCCCAGGAGATGCCAATTCTTCTGGTCACGGACCAGTTTGAGTAGCAAGGATCTAAAGGATTCCAAACTTAATAAACTGTCCCTCACTATACTTCCCATGTACATCTCACTATACTTCCCATGTACATCTCACTATACTTCCCATGTACATCCACAGTATCATCTGACTGACATGTGTATCAAATCAGCTTGAGTGTTCTACATCTGACCACAAGTTAGAAGTTACCATTTTGTTTTGTATACAAATCTGTGAGTTTGGTTTGAATGAACCAGCCCTAAGAGGTGAACGACCTCTAAGTGTACTAAAAGTGTGAATTTTAGAACACGTAAAGTTGGAACATGGAAATTTCATAAAGGTTCTGCTACACTGTGAAACCTCTTGAGTAGGCAACCAACAACTTCTCCTAAGGTGATACACCTCAATATCAGTACTGACCTCTCCAAACTGGAACAATTACTTCCAGTATTGCTTGTATCAAACCAGATCGTATTTCTTTATTTTCATATCTGCATTCCCTACCCTCTCCTTGAGAACAAGAATGATATTTCACTGATTTAATAGTCCTATCACTCAGCAGTGTTTAGCACACAGCATTTAAAAGGTCTTTGCACAAAAGAAGTTCACAACACATTAGCAAGATTATTAGAGAAGTATCCAGAAATAGTAAGTTGTTTCCCTATTTCTTTTTTTTTTTTTTAGATTTTATTTATTTATTTATTTGACACAGAGAGAGAGAGAACAAGCAGGCAAAGCATCAGGCAGAGGGAGAGGGAGAAGCAGGCTCTCCACTGAGCAGGGAGCCCCATGCGGGACTCAATCCCAGGACAGATCCTTGGATCATAACCTGAGCCGAAGGCAGCTGCTTAACTGACTGAGCCACCCAGGCACCCCATTTGTTCCCTATTTCTATAATATAGTCCAGCAAAGGCCTTAAAAAGGAAATAGCATTAGACCCATCATCTTTTCTCCCTTACAGAAACAATAGATATGAATGTAGTAAAAATTCCTATTCTATTTCTGTCTCCCAAAGCAGAGTCACCCAAGACTAGACTCCATGTCAAGCTTTATCCAATAATTTTACTGAAGAAGACACCTATTTACCTGCTAGGAAAAGAAGTCTTTCTTCAACCTAAAGGAGGTAATATTAACTTTGAAAGGTAGAAGCAAAAAAAGAAAGAAAAAAAAAATGAAATGTAGATGCACACCATTGTGGAATCGGGGCAAAATTTTTTCTTCCTACAGTCTCATTATATGTACTCAATTCCTGGCAATGCCTTATAAAAAATAAGGTGTCGTTTTTAAAAAGAACCACACATTTCTCCAACGTAATATAATTGCAGAAGGTAAGTTCCTCTGTAGACCACTGCAGAATAGAATGTATATTTGAGATATCACTGAGGCTCCAATTTCTATCAAAACATAAATTTAGATCCACTAAACAATAATAAACATTTATAATTATGTTTGCTTATAAACAATAAATAAAATTTGCTACAATAGCAAGTACTTCTACGAATAACTCATTATAAGCACTTAGTACTACCAGGATGGCAATTTTTAGTGTCATTCTTGAGTTAAATAGTCTTTAATCAAAAGTTACATCTATATGTCCACCTAAAAGCAACAAAATAAAAACAGTGGAGAAGTTAAAGAAAAAGAAAAAGAAAAAAAAAAAGAAGAAGTTAAAGAAAAAGAAATAGAAAACAAACCTGAAAAAGTAAAATATTAAATTTTATTTGGGGACAAATAGAGCTATCTTATATCACAAACAGTCCCTATCTTACATTATGAACAAAAATGAACTCGTCTATTCCAGATGGACTGAGGACCAAGATATAATAAACAAAACCATAAAAACAGTTAAAGAAAATATAAAATAATTTGTTCATAAACCTGGGGTAGAAAAGGCCATTCTAAGACACAAAATGTTTAAGCCATGAAGAAAAACATTTCCCAATCTGACTACATAAAAACTTTTAAAATTATAAACAAAGTGACAAGTCAGTAAGAAATAAAATAGAAAAAAAATCTACAGAAGAGTAAAGAATTCCTACAAGCTGACATTGAAAACAGAAGTCATTCGGAAGGCAGAGATCATCTATTTTGTTCACTGCTGTATCCCTAACATTTGGAACACAGTAGTCACTCAATAAATATTGTTAAGTAAGAAAACACTAATAAAAAAACAGTAATAATTTTCCTCATAAAAGACGTAAAAATATCCTGTGGTTGGTAAAGGTGTGGTGAAAGGGTTGTCTTGTTTATAGTTAATTAATATGTAAAACAGTACTACATTTTTGAAGGCAACATGACATGCATTAAGTTTAAAATATGGATTATCGGGGAGAGGGGTGGTAGGATGGGTGAGCCTGGTGGTGGTCGTGTTAAGGAGGGTACGTATTGCATGGAGCACTGGGTGTGTGTGGTGCATAAACAACGAATCTTGGAATACTGAAAAAATAAAATACAAAAATAACAATAATAAAATAGAGTAAAATATGGATTATCTTTCAACTCCAGAATTCCGCTTTTAGGTATCTACCCTAGGAAAACACTCACTATACAGGTACACACACACACACACACACACACACATACACGTGAATATAGGTAGTTACAACAGCACTGTCTATAAAGGAAAAAAAATCAAGTTAAATATGCATCAACAGAAGAGTGATTTAATAGACAAAATGGTATGGACTTTGGAAATTAATTCAGTGTCAAAAAGACTAAGATAGGGGTGCCTGGGTGGCTCAGTGGGTTAAGCCTCTGCCTTCAGCTCGGGTAATGATCTCAGGGTCCCGGGACTGAGCCCCACATCCAGCTCTGCTTGGCAAGGAGCCCGCTTCCCTCCCTCTCTCTGCCTGCTTCTCTGCCTACTTGTGATCTCTCTCTGTCAAATAAATAAATAAAATCTTTAAAAAAAAAAAAAAGACTAAGATCTATATATATTGATATGGAAAGAGCTCCAAGTGAAAAAAAAATAAAAAACAACCCTGCAAATATATAGTATGCTTTTATTTATAGGCAAGTTATTATAAAACTACAAATTTCTCTATGTGCAAATACGAATGTAAAGTAAAAAAAAAAAAAAACAACAAAAAACAAGAAAGATTAATTGATGGATAGCAGAAGTCAATGAGACTGGCTGAGGACCAAGGAAGGACTTCTGCTTTATTAAACAAAATTATTTTATAAGAAAATATTCAGGTATGACTTGTGCAATTAAAAACAATTTTTTAAAGGAAAGAAAATTATAATGTAAACATCATTTAGCTGATATGAAGAAAACAAGAACATATTTTAGGGATTAGACAAAAACGACAAAAATACCATTTTGGACACATTAATTTTGAAGTCCAACTGCAAGCAGGCAGTTGGGCACACATAAGATTGGCATTTGGAAGAGGGGTCTTAGCTAAACAAATAATCTGGGGAGTTGCTGGGATGTAGATGACACTTAAAGGGACAGGAATGGTGTAGATGACTTAGGGAGAAAACACAATGGAAGAGCAGACAGTTCAGGATCAAGGAGAAAGAGCCAACAAAGGAGACTGAGAAGGAGTGGCAAGAAAAATAGGAAACTAATAAAGAGGTGTGTCATCGAGCAAGAGAGGAAAATGTCTGGGTGAGAAGTTGGTATCAAATGCTACCAAAGTCTTGATGAGGTCTGAAAAAACAGACTGCCATGTTTCTCAAACTGATGGGACATTAGCAATGTTAACAAGAGGATTTTGTTCTGGCCAGAGCATTAAGGTGGGAGTGAATTAAAGAGCTTGTGGAAAGAAAAAAATGTACATAGTGTGCACTGAAAACTCCTTTAATAAGCTTAGCTATGAAAGGGAGTAGAAAGTTAGGACAGAAGCAGAAGGGAGATATGGGGGTTAGAGGATGGGGTTTTCAAAATGGGAGAGATTAAATCAAGTTGGAATACTGTAGGAACAGCTTTAGTAGAAAGAGGAAATAATCAAAGGAAGAAGTTCTTTAAGACCGAAGAATGTAATTAGAGCACCTGTAGAGAGATAGGTCTCTGACAGGTGCAAAGGAGAAAAAGATGAGCCCTAGATACAGGTAGGTTTGTCGCTTTGGGAGGTATAGAGATGAAGAATTCCCTTTTGGTGGCTCCTGTTTTTATACTAAAGTATAAGGTACACCACTGGCTTAAAAAGAACACATGAGAGATGAGAAATCGAGACAGTATGAAACAGTCATTTGCAATGGGTAGGAAAGTGAACTTACTAGAGAAATGAATAATATTGTTAGGCGATGCTGATTATGCACATGAGGTTGACAATTATGAATTCAGTGACATCATTCTGCCTGGTTTTCTGATTTTCTCTAGCAACTCTCAGCTCCATCGTTCAGCTCTCAGGGTGGAGAACATGCTTCAGGGCCACAGAGCTAAAAAAACAGCACCCAAAATCATACACAGAATGGGGTTGGCAAAGACATGATCACTAATGTTAAATAGGAGACGCTGTGGCTTGGGTTACACCATTATAGTTCTGAATACCAGGTGTCACACTAACGACTCCTCCACTGTTGCCCCCGTAACTTGATCTTGCTGCTAGAGGCTGATGCTACTTGGGGGTTTACTGATAATGGAGGGAGAAGTTGGAGAGGACATGGTGAAAAGATCTGGGGGAACTCAATCAGCTGAGAGGAAGTGGAGAGTGGTAAGGGAATGAGTATTAGAAGATAATGGATAACTGGACGTCAGATAGTAAATAAGGTAAACAGAGATGTGAGGCATGGTGGTTTGGATCTTCTCCCTGAAGACTGTAGATTCGGAAATCCAAAAGGTTGCAGAGTGGTCTTCGAAGCAGCCTAGGTGCAGGAGCTTAAGCAGATTCACATGGGAATCCGGTCAGAGAAGGAGAGGCTGGCAGTGTGGCAAAGCCTCCCACAGTTATTATGGGCAATGTTTCATCTCACTAACCCCAAAGGCATCACAGACTGGCAAAGCCTCGAGCAACTTAATTATTCTCTTTGAGCCTATATTATCTCAACTGTAAAATAAAGAGAATAATATTTATCTGATAAAGTTGTTATGAGGATTAAATGAGAAAAGACAGCTGTCTGGCAGAGAGTAAGCATTCAGTAAATGGCAGCCATAAGTGAAGAGTCACAACTGAAGCCAAGAGGAGAGTGTCCAAGGAAAGGTAGTTAACAGTATCAAAACTGTTAGAGTAATCCACAGGGTACACATGGAGCTCTGCAGGAGATAAGCTTATAGGGAAGATGAAGTCAGTTTTAGCCTCAGGTTACTCAACTCTCAATGACAGCTCTGCACTATTCAGAAAGGCTCTAAGGAAAAGCCTAATTTATGGTCAACCAGCTCTAGAACCTCTGTACCCTACCTTAACACAGGTTCTGAGCTTAGAAAAACCAAGTGCCCCAAACCAATATATTTCTACTGATAGAACCTTTAAGAATAGGAAATCACTAACTTATTAATGCTGTACGAGTGTCCAGTGTCCAAGAAGAAAATGGCTAACTGAATTGTTGCAGGATATAGTTGGAGAACAGGGGACTAAAAATCATAGATATCATGTCTTAAGTTATTTAATTTAATCAAAATACTTTTAGGCTCAGAAGTGTAACAGAAGAAATTTCAGTCTACCACTTTTTCTTCTGCTTTGCTTGAACTCTCAGGCCACAGGTCATTCAGACTATAAAAAGCTCCTACAAATTCCATAGAAACCTGATCAAGCTTACTTAACTTTTATTGGATAAATGGAATTTCAGCTCTAACTGTGCATACCACCTGAACATGATGGCAGAGTGATGGATCAGGGCAACTGTCAGGACTGTTCTCCCACCCACCTCAGTTGTACTTCTCTCTCAATTATTTAAACAAAGGCTACCATGAGAGAAACTGCTTATTCTTTATAAACTCAACTCGACAAGGAGCCTAAATAAAATTTTCAATACATTTTTTTTCCCCTTTCATTGCGGGATAGAGAAACATTTTCTGTAATAAAAAAAAAAAAAAACCCTCATTCTCCCTTCTTCACGAATTATCCATTTCTTCAATTAACTGGACAAGACATCAAATACACAACTGCAACTTCAGCTCTGACCAACGTCCCAAAACACCTCCTAATGTTCAATCTTTCCCAGGTCTGAGGAGAATAGAAGTCACAAATTATACTAATCCAAAATATGGGCTACTTTCCCAGAAAAGTCATAAATGTTCAAATATATGGTAAGACCATTAAACAAGCTCAATAAATAAAAAGAAACTGCCTATTAGTGAAATAACAAAAACATCCACAAAAAGTATACAAATTAGCTAAGATTTTAAAAGTTCAATCTGAGCTTTGAAACAGGGAAATGAAACTTCAAATGAAAAGCAAAAGAGTCTGGGCTTTGGAGTCAAACAGATTAGAGTTCTGTTAGCTCCATCACATTACTGAATGTGTAACCTTAAGACAAATTTCTTAATTCTGAAACTCTTGTTTCCTCAATAAAACAAAGAGAACACTACCTATCTCTGAGATCTCTTACAAGGATTAAGTAAAATAGTGCATTCAAGGCTCTAATACAGTGTCTGGTATATAGCCGGAATACATAACAATGTACTACTCCTAATTTTCAAAAGGCTTAATCAGAGACTCATTCATAAAGAAAGCAGGACTTAACAGGAAAACAATTGTTAGCTGGACAGAGCAGAAGAGCATATTCTTATGTCTTTCAGATTTATTCATAATTTTAAAAATAAGAATGCGTTTAAAAAAATAAGGATAAGTTTATCAGATTGTCAGTAAATTATTGATGTGGAAATGCATCACTGATCTTGGAACCCTTTTTTATATATAAGATACTCTTCTACCTTATAATTTTACAATTTTTTTTTTCCCTGTCCTATTCCTAGAACTCTAACTCAGACCCTCTTCACTTTGGTTTGGGAGGTACCTAAACCTTAGGCCAGACAAGCATACCTTAGAGTTCAATAAGTATTCTGAAAGACTTCTGGGCAAAGACCAGAATCCTGCATCTAAAAATTTAGAAAGAATCAGTGTGGTGTAATGAAAAGGACATGGGCTTTGGAAATGGTAAAGGTTTAACACAGATTTGAGTCCTATCTCTGCAACTTACTAGATACACAACCTTGGGCAAGGCACTTTATCTCTCAGGACCTCATATCTTTATCTGTAACATGGAGATAATGCCACCTATATCTCAATGTGTTATCAAAATTAGAAAAATGTGTATAATAATTCCTGGAATAGAAAAGGCCAATGAATGGTAAATCATATTCAGATCAATCTGCCAAATGTCTTACTGAACATTTTGTAAGGCTGTACTTTCCTAACTGGCAAAAGGAGTCATACTGTTCCCACATTCCCATGCCTATAACCAAAAGGTTCCATTTTAGTAATCTATAATTAACCAAATCAAGAGCTTAAAGAATTCAGGGCAAGAAAGAACTAACATGGCTCAACTCATTCTCTGCTGACAGAAACAAATCCAGTGTAAAGTGGATACGTTTGCCAAAAAAAAAAAAAAAAAGTCTGCTTGAACATGATCATTACCAATACTGATGTAAGCACGAACCTGCAGTTCTTGGGCTTGCAGCCTTACTGTCAGAAAGTTTGAACTCTCCTGAAATAAATCCTCGCATGCCTTGTTTTCCTTGCTGTGCTATGACACTCTTACTAACCCATTTTTAAGAACACAGGAAAGAAATCCTCTCAACTATTACTACTGCATTCACTTGGAACTTATCTTTCTATTTCACAAATCACTGCTTACAGAGATTTTTGGTTGGGTTCACTTGATAAGAGCTTATGAAGAGGGCACCTGGGTGGCTCAGTGGGTTAAAGCCTCTGCCTTCGGCTCGGGTCGTGATCCCAGGGTCCTGGGATCGAGCCCCGCATGGGGCTCTCTGCTCGGCGGGGAGCCTGCTTCTCCCTCCCTCTCTCTCTGCCTGCCTCTCTGCCTGCTCGTGATCTCTGTCAAATAAATAAATAAATAATCTTTAAAAAAAAAAAAAAGAGCTTATGAATAAAGACATTAATACAAATTTATGATAGCCACCATGACAAGATCTGGTCCCCATAGCACCACAAGTTACAAGATGGAGGCAGGAGCCAAAGATAAGATGTGACTAAGTAACCTGCATACCCTATGTTCATTCTTATTAACTACTGCACTTGGGGATTCTGGCTCTTATAAAGTTTATTTCCCTTGTGTGGCTAAGCAGAGTAACAGAAGAAAACTGATGACAAATACATGAATAGTGCAAGGGAAACCATCAACAAAAAATGTTACTTAAGATAAATAAGCTTGTTTGTGACAGTTACAAAATAAAAGCAGTAGTTACCAATTACACAGCCAAAGGCAGCTATTTCAAGCCCCAGTTCTCCCAGTCCCTCCCTACAGTAAAAGCAGAAGGGTGCCGAGGTCATAATGATTATTTAAATAAACAATCTAAGAATCAAGAAAGACTCAACAAATCAAAATGTCACACTGCAGTCCCTTAGTGAGGTGACTTTCAACTGGGGGAAAGAAGGGCAGTCTCTTGCACTTATTTTAATTGAGTCAATTCAATATCAAGAAAGTTTAAAGATTCTGTCCCCAAAATGGAGCTCAGCAATGCCTTTAGTTGTGTCATACAGCTGTATCTTTGCCCAGAGCTTCAACTGTTTAACTTCAGCAAAAGTTGTTTTCTGGTTGCAATTAACATTGTAAGGCAAGCTCAGCCCTGTCTTCCATAGCCTTGAGGCTGCTGAGTAAATCTAAAATCATGGAACCTACGTTCTGATGTTGGATAAACAGGAAGAAGGTGGTTCTTGACAAGGAAAATGGTCAAGAAGCACATCTAGATTTAAGAAAAAACAGATTGATATGCTGGCCTGTGATTTTTTTAACTTCTTTGTATAGAATATATTGAATAGGGCATACCTTTCAGGGGAGGTCACAAAGGCATGCACTTAAATCATGATGGGAGGACAAATTAAAGAAAATCATCGTTAATAATAATAGCTACCATCCCTTAAGCCCCTAGCATATGTGCCAAGTTCAATGCTAAAGCCCTTTACAAATATTTCTAATCCTCAATCATTATTAATATCCTCATTTTATATAAGCGGAAATTAAGATTCAAAAAATTTAGAAATTGCTAGTTAGTGAGGATACTAGTATTGAAACCCAGGTCTGCCTGACTGTAAATCCCATACCCTAAAAGTAATTTGTTAAACTCTATTACCCTCAAGAGAGCTAATCAAATTACAGATTTTACACAAAAAGATCCCTAATCACAGGAAAAAGATTAGGCCAAAGTCATAAAGCAACTCAACCAGTCAGAAATGTTTCAGATTTCAGGACACATATCTAGGTACTACCAGCCCCTAGGACTTGTGCTGCCTCCTTTAACTCCCCCCCAACCCTAGAGGAGTTTCATAGTGCAAATGACACGGACACTGTCCTAAAGCATAATTAAACTAATTCCTTTAGTCTTGCATCTGACATCATCTATCTCCTATATCTAGGGAATTAGAATGAAAGGGTTGTGTCCTTTACACCTTAATCATGAGACTATTACAACAAAAGTTAGGCTGAATCCAGAGTTCCAATTCAGCTGGGTCTTACACAGTGAAACCATCACAGACTTCACATCACTTTACTGCTGTTCTGACAAAGCAATTAAAAATCATACACAACAATTAAAAAAAAACCATAAATCACTGTGTTCATATTATGTCTTGGAAATTAAGAGCCATAAATCCCTCTTTTTACGATCCATCTCTGTCTTCTCCAACATTTGCCCCCTTTTTCCTGTGCTGATTTAGCTGTGGAGAGGAGAGACACACCACGGATGGCAACTGTAAGGTTAATACTGGAGTACCACACATCACTTCTTGGTGTTCTGAGACTATACTGGCTCTTCAGAGCTGTGTCTGAAAGAAGCTGAAGAATGAGACAGCCTCACAATGACTGCCTTTCCCCAAAGTAGAAGCGTTTCTTCTTAACACTTCCAGATCATAATAAAGGAACCAATGAAACAATCATTCTCGCCGCACACAGTCTAATAATCCTGGTGGCCAACTACTAAGCAGAGGGGACGAATCTCGGAAGAGAAAAGAGTGAAAGAGGCTCTCTCCATTCAGAGAAGATGCAAGGATACTGCAGCATCTGGAATGAAGGGCACAGCATCAGTACTGCTCTGTGGAAGCGGTTGGCCACAGAAAGGCAGAAAGTCATCATCTGTACAGAAACCAGGCGACAGGATTTCAATGCGAGGTTAACTACTGCTTACACGTTCTCTAAATAGAAAAGATGTGTCCACCCTTATTGCTGGGTGAACTCTCAGAAGCCGTAAGGTTTGTCTATACCATCGGGGTCTTCTCCCTGAATAGTCTGGAATATAACACATGGGAGTGTGCTGGGTGCGGGGGCGAAGGATAGTATTAGGTGCCTCTCCTCCCCTGCCTATTCCAAGTAGTAGCGGAGAGCGCTACCTCCATGTTACTCATCGCGAAGTACGGCCGTGCCACCGGGAGTCTTCGTTCCCCAGCACCGGGGGCAGGTGAGGGGATCTGTGAGAGAGCGGATCTGAGGGGAAAGGGGCTCTCCCGGCTAGTACGATCGGAAGAGAGGGCGTGGAGGGTGGTGCTGCCATGCCGCGAGGATCTGCGGTTCCCCTCCCTCCTCCCTCTCTCCGCGAGAGGCAGCCCGGCCCCAATACCTTCTTGACTGTGCGCGGCGCCTCGGTGACGGTGCCGTCGGGGCTAACCAGGGCCTCGCCGCCGTCGCGGTGCCGCTGGTGCTGGTGATGAGGGTCGCTCCGCTTCATGGCCGACGCCTGAGGCACTTTCCCGGCGGCAGGGCTGAGAGCGGCGGCGGGCCCCGAGCCCGGGCCGGGGGCCGGGGGCCGCTCCGCGGCGGGAGCTGGAGCCTCAGGGTCCCCGCCGCCTGCTGGGGGGGCCATGGCGCTCACAGCCGCGGTGCTCAGTCCCAGTTGCGGCTCCGCCTCGGAGGGGCTCAGGTCCTTCAGCTCCACCTCAGGCACCTTCGCGGCAGCCGCTGCTGACACGACCTGCACCGACATCACCGCCTCTACTGCAACCGCCGGCTCAGACTCCAGCTCCGGCTCCCGCTCGGCCCCGCCTCCCGCCTCCCTTCCCCTTCCCTCCCCCATTCCCCCACTCCTCCCCTCCATCGCCTCCACTCCCACCCCCTTCCTCCGCCCGCCCGCCAGCCAGCCCCGGCGTCTCCCACCCCACCCCGCACGGCCCCACCCCGCACGGCCCCGCCCCGCCCCGGCCTGGTCAGGCTCGGCTCGCGCGCGAGGCGTCACGGAACCTGTAGTGCGCTTGCTCCGGGCAGCACGCGGCCAGAAGACCGTGGGACCTCAGCCTCCGACCTACACTGCGAGCCGGCGGGGGCGGGGCCCGCGATGTCTTCTGGGAGCCGTAGTCCCAGTGGCCCTGCTTCTGGCTAATGGGATTCTGTAAGAGAGATGGAGCTCTAGCACCCGCGACTAACGGAATGGAAAGGAGTGAGATTAGATGATACAACGTAGAGGATGAGGAAGAAAGTCTCCTCAGGAGTTGCGGCTTCCGGGAAAGGAAAGCCAGATACCCTGGTGGGGGGGGGGGGGGGAGGTGGAGAATGACTCCCTACCCGGACAGCCAAGAATTTCCTCCGTCGGTGAGCGTCTCTGATCACGTGACCCGGCATTTAAAGGAAAAGCGGAGGCGTCACGTGGAGAGAGTGCGGACCCAAGGCTTAAAGAGGCTTGATTTTTCCATTTCTTTGAAGTTGGGACCTCAACACACCTTTCCGAATTTTAATGGCTGTGTTTGTATAAGGAATAAAAATAGGACCTTACCTGGTGTGGCAAATCCTGGCGCGTTTTGAGTTTGGAAGTTTCAAATCAGCCCAAAAAAGAAGTTGTTAGGTATCGCCAGGTCCAAATTTCAAAACTAAGGAATAATACATAGCCTTAAGCAAGGCCAAATCTGATCTATTAATTCTGCTGGGAAAATAATATAAAATTCAGATAAATACATAAGCAGAGAGGCATTAACTACAAAAGGAACAGTGAGTTCCTTAAGTGATGAGATTTGAGATCACTTTATTTTGTAGTTTTACGGGTTTTTTCGAGGTTTTAAATTGTTTATTGATGTCAAAGTAGGTTTGGCAGATAAAACTTTTGTTTTATTTTAAAAGCTATAAGCACAAAGACGTGTAGCGGTTTTATTTTCAGTAACAAAGAGGTTTTGAAACTACTTTAATGTCCAGCAATAGGGATGGTTACAGCCTTTAAAATTAAGTCTGCCAAGAACTTTTTTTAATGATGGAGAGAAATAAATGCTTATGATTAGATAATATGTTAAAAAGCATGATGCAAAATTTCACAGTCCATAAGATTTTACTCTGTAAATAATATTTGAAAAAAATACACTGGGGCCTGGATGGCTCCATCTCAGTTAAGTATCTGTCTTCTGCTTAGGTCATGATCCCAGGGTCCTGGGGTCTCACTCCCTGCTCAGCAAGGAGTCTGCTTCTCTTTCTCCCTCTGACACTGCAGCCTCTCTGGTGCTTGCTCTCTCTCACTCTCTCTCAAATAAATAAGTCCTGATAAAAAGGAAAAAAAATGCTAAAATGCAATTGACTGACAGATTATGGGTTAGGTTATTTATTTTCTATTCTCAGGGAAATTGAGGCAAGGGGGAATCTTACAGTGTATTGTTGTTCAGAGAGTAGGCAGTAGCTCTGACAATCTCAAAAGACCTCTGGGATTCTGGCCTTTAGAGTAACTTAAATTTTCCCTGGCAAAGAGAGGCAGAAATCATCTGCCTTGATCTCCTACTTCCCTGTGCTTCAGCTGTCTTGGGAAATCTGTTCATTTGTGGAGTTGTTTTACCCTGAATGGAGTCTTTTGTATCCTGGTCTTCAAATTTATGCCTAACACTATGCGTTGGAAGACATGTGAGCATTGCCATTTCCACAAAGCCCACAAGTCCACCAGACCCAAGGGCTTCTTAAGGTTTCTTTTCACACTGTGGCTTTCAGAATTTCCTTCCTGTTATAAAGAAACAGCCCAGAGCTTCATCCTCCAGCTGTCGGAGCAGAGATTAGCAGCTCTATAACTGATTTCTTTCTTCCCCCTAATACACAAGGGACCTGTGGTACAACCACCTGGCATGTGTTGGAGCTCATAGACAGCAGCTGCCTACCTGGACTGCCACTAGAATTGATTATTGAAGGGAGGAATTAATTCCTCAGTGGGATGTGGTTACAAAACCTAAGGAGTTGGAATGCTGGAGAGAAACTCACATTCATCCTTTATTTATCCAGGCACCCTCCGATGGTCAGGACCAAACACGAGGGCACACTCCTCAGCCATTCCCAACTCTTTCCTACACACCTGCTGCTCCTGCCGTCTTTGTTACTGAGGGACACCAGGCACAGTTGAAGATGGAAATGCCATGCTGGATACAGGATGCTTAAGCACAAGTTAATGAAAGATTTATTTGTTAGTTTGTTTTTCCAAGTTCAAAAGGTACAAGAGTATTTTATGAAAAGCAAATCATCTTCAGTTCCTCTCCCTGCAGGCAACCAGTTAAGTTTCATCTACATGTCTCTGGAAATATTCTATGTTTATGTATGTATTCTCCTTCTCCCAAATAGTAGCCAGGAGCCTTGCTGCTTTCACTCAACAATGGAGATCGCAAACCCAGGGCAGTATGTATAATTGGAAGGGTCCTCTAATCCTCACATTGTAAAAATAATGAGATGAATAACTGAAGTTAAAATGATTTACTTAGAGTCATTTCAAATTTAGCAGCAGATTCAGGAGCAGAAGTCAAAATGCTTTATACTGCAAGATCACCTGTCCAATAAGAAGTATGGGATTGGGGAGTCACTGAGAACATGTGGTCCATGACTTCCCACTTGGTATGGAGGGTCTTGTGTTTCTATATGTCACTCTCCTTCCTCTGGATCTTAAAGCTTCACCCAAATGTCCAGCCAATGCTCCACCAAAATTTCTTCTGTGTTTGCAAGCTGTTTGTTCAGATAGCCATCCACAGATCCCAGGTAGCCTTTGTACTCCATTTCTGATTTAGGTTTCATAATACTGCCTTTCCTGTTGTTGTTGTTGTTGTTGTTGTTGTTGTTGTTGTAAAGGTTTTATTTATTTTTTTTGAGAAAGAGAGTACCAGCAGGGGAAATGGAAGAGGGAGAAGCAGGCTCTCTGGTGAGCAGGGAGTCCAATGTGGGGCTCATTCCCAGGACCCCAAGATCATGACCTGAGCCGCCGGCAGTCACTTAACCGACTGAGCCACCCAGGCACCCCTGCCTTTCCTGTTAATCCATTCAGGAAAGGTTTGGGATTAAGGGACCAACTCATTGCAACTACAAGCAAATGGTGTAGGCCACTCACTGCCAACTGAGCTCTCATCTGGACTTCGTGGCTGGAGTAGCCACTGCTGGCACTTTATGAAATATTTAGATTATAGTACTTCCCTACTTGGCTTATTGAGCTGCCACACATTGGCAATATGGAAC
>PISX010033308.1:0-15232 GCA_004024625.1 Mellivora capensis | reverse complement strand
CCTTTTCCAATTGAGTTTTACATGCTTCTTTGACAATTCTGTGAGCATCCCAATGGCTTTTCAGCAAGTTTCGTTCTTGTTTAAGTTATCCAGATAGAGGAACCATATTCTCTAGGCTCTTCATTTGATATTTGGGCATGCTGGGGCCTTGCTAACCCCAGAGGGACTGGCCTCCCAGGGTCAGTCAATTCCTATACATTAAGGACTCATCTGCCTTTCCTATGCAAACTGACCAATTCAGAGCTCACAGCTCCAGCCACCCCCTTTATAGGCTCTTATATTCCCCTGTCCTAACCATGTGCCAGACTACTAGGGACAGTCCCGATGCTCCAGAGCCCACTGAAGTTGTTTAAACTAGCCAAGCCAAAGCCTTGCTTGTTCCTTCTCACAGAAACCACAATAAAGGCTCTTGTCCATTTTCTGTCTTCACATCCTCTGCCTCCTGACCAACCTTCTTGTGTCCCCTAGAGGCCCTGTGTCACATGGCATGCCTCCTATTTTTAGGGATCTGTGAGCACTAAAAACTTCTTCCTTTCGGTTAGTCATTTCCACGTCCATGTGTCTTACTTTATCTGATTAAAACAAATCCCAGCACCCTTAAGACCCCAGGTTTCTTTCTGACATTTGCAGCCAAGAGCCCCCACTGGTATAACTCTTGTTTTATCAGAGTTTGGTGGGAGTGGGATGATCAGGAATAGGAAAACACTTAGAGTAACTTCAGAGGGGTTAGTGAAAAACAACAAAATGTAGTCTCATAGATATCCAATATTAAGGGGGATAAAAAACTGTCACATGAGATTTGGACCAGGAAAGCTGGGATGCAAGTCACTCTCCATCATCCCTCAGCCTTCAGATGTCTTTCCTTCTCTGCTCTTTCCCATCAATCTGCTGCTCTATCATTTTCTCTCTGATTACGGGCTTTCTTTGATTAATTATCAGCATGCACATGGCGCCAAATAACTGCTCTAACCTGACTTGATTTGATCTTTCAGTTTACTCACCACAATGTAACTCAGTGCTCAGGAAACCATGCCCATGGGCCATATCTTGCTGACATCCGTTTATGTAAATAAAGTTTTATTGTAACCCAGCTATTTCCATTCATTTACACATTACTCATGGCTGCATGCATGCTGCCATGGCAGAAAGGAGTTGCTGTGAGGAACAGCAAATGGCTGGCAAAAACAAAATATTTCCTATCTGGTCCTTTACAGAAAAACTTTGCTGACCACTCACTAACTGATTCAGTCTCTCTGATCCCCAGCTTCTAAATGCAGATGAAACAGTAGATAGATTCAGCTCTGATAAGATTTACAGCCCTAAGACGAAAGATATTGGCAAGGATGCGGAGAAAGGGGAACTTACCTACACTGTTCGTGAGAATGCAAACTGGTGCAGCCACTCTGGAAAACAGCATGGAGGTTCCTCAAAGTTGAAAACAGAGCTACCCTATGACCCAGAAATTGCACTACTGGGCATTTACTCCAAGGATACAAATTTAGTGTAGTAAGGGACACATGCACCCGAATGTTTATAGCAGCAATGTCCACAATAGCCAAACTGTGGAAAGAGCTGAGATGTCCATTGACAGATGAATGGATAAAGAAGACGTGGTATAGATATACAATGAAATATTATGCAGCCATCAAAAAGGAACTCTTGCCATTTGCAACAACATGATTGGAACTAGAGGGTATTATGCTAAGCAAAATAAGTCAATCAGAGAAAGATAATTATCATATGATGTCACTGATATGAGGAATTTGAGAAATAAGACAGAAGATCATAGGGGAAGAGAGGGAAAAAATGAAACAAGATGAAACCAGAGGGGGAGACAGACCATAAGAGACTCTTATGAGGAAACAAATCTGAGGAAATAAACTGAGGGTTGCTGGAGTGGAGGGGCATGAGCAGGAAGGGATGGCTTGGTGATTGGGGAGGTTTTATGCTATGGTGAGTGCTGTGAATTGTGTAAGACTGATGAATCACAGATGTGTACCCCTGAAACAAACAATACATCATATGTTAATAAAAAAATAATTTAAAAAAGATTTCTAGCTCTAGCTCAGTCACCTAAAACAGAGTGGACAAAGTGGACATGGATATGATAATGTATCATCCTTTGGAGTATCTTGCTAAGTTGGTGGTAAAGGGACAGGTGTTGGAAGAGAAAAGAGTGAATTGATCATCACTATTATGTTAAGAGTAAACCCATCACTTTTATCTTTACCACACTGTTCAAGAACACAAGACAGCTCCCCGTTTCTCACTCAGACAAAAACTAAACATTGCTGCATAGTTTTTGAAAGAATCCCCATTCTATCTGTTTGGTCTTATACCACAGTGTTAGCTCCTTTGCCTTCTCCCCATCAAAAATCAAGGATGGAAATCAGACATTTGGGGCTCAGCACCCATACTGATGGGGAGAGGAGAAGATGGGCTGGTCAGGTTGTAGACTGGAGACTGGGCTTTCCCAGAAAGTAACTGAATGTTCTAATGCTCAAAGACCCATAGTGACCCTGTCTGGTTTGGGTAGGAGTTAATATCTGAAAAAAGTCCAAGAGTCCAATCAGTATAGATTATTAAAGAAAAAATCCAAGTATCATCTTCTCTCCCCTGAAATTATCTTAATCACTGAATTCACAGAGGCCAGAGCATATATGTAAGCAGGATCCTACCCCTCACAAGACAGGCCAACCATGACTCCGCAGCCAGGCACACTCAGATTCATGTAGAGACCAGTGAGAAACTAGGATCCTGGAGAGAAATGATGGAGAAAAGAACTAAATTTATGGGGCAGTAAAGTGAGGGGAGTTTTTAAATACTGGTATTGGATTGGCAAGCCTGTACCCAGTGATTACTGGATACCTGGTTGGAAGGGAGCAAGGCTAATTCCCAGCTCAGCCAGCCAGTTGAGTTGAGGCTTCATACGTAGCCCCCCAGCTGGGCTCTGCTGTGAAGAGGAACATTGCTGAAACTGCAGATGGCAGGAATCAATGGCTCTATTTGAGATGGGCTGGAAAGGTAAAGTACTATATTATTTACTTATTTTCTACCATTCCGCAATATGAGTTTTCCAATACGCACTGACTAGTTCCTTTCCCACCAGTGTAAGCCATTATGGCCATCCCCATGTAAGAAGCTCTACTTACCCTAAATTCACTCACCTCTAATGCCCACTCCTTCATTGTCCCTACACCACACAACAAGCCTTGAGAATCCACTATGTGTAGGCTATTATTCAAAAGCCTAGAGAACTATATTCTAACTATATAGGAATTTAAAAAAAATACACACCACAAAAAGGAAACACAAAAATCTAGGGAACACAGAAGGATGAGATGTAAGGCATAAGTCAAGGAATGTCCCAAAGTGACCACATTTTTTCATAATATGGAGCCTTGCTAATGTGAAACATCTTATCTGAAGCCTTAGAAATGCAAATAATCCAGTAGTTTTTTGCATTAGGGTTGTTTCTTTCATAAGTAATAGAAACCCAAATCAAATTGACTTAAGCAGAATAAAATAAAAGAAATATAACTACAAATTTGAATATCAATAACAATAATAATAAAAAGAAGTGACCAATTTAACTGAACAGGAACAGTCCAAGGACGAAGCTCAGGAATGAGCTGTTTTCAGAAATGGTTGTTCTCAAGAGCTTAGATAATAATCGTGTTTTTATTCTTTTTCATTCTCTCTTTCTCTGTTTCCAACTCCTGGCTCTAGTTCTTTTGTTGGTTTTCCTCTTTTTTTTTTTTTTAAGATTTTATATTTATTTGACAGAGAGAGATCACAAGTAGGCAGAGATGCAGGCAGAGAGAGAGAGAGAGAGAGAGAGAGGGGAGGAAGCAGGCTCCCCGCCGACCAGAGAGCCTGATGCGGGACTCAATCCCAGGACCCTGAGATCATGACCTGAGCCGAAGGCAGAGGCTCAACCCACTGAGCCACCCAGGCGCCCCTTGTTGGTTTTCCTCTTAAGCAGGTTCCTCTTGTCTTGTGGCAAAGACTATGGCAAAGACTATGGACCACTCCAGGTTTGTATATCCCTGTCCTTGCAATCCCAATAGGAGATTTCTCATTGCTCTCAATCAAGTGCTCAAAAAAATGTGCACTAGCCCAGCTAGGGTCATGGTCCCAACTCTGAGTCAACTATGAGACAACATGTAGCTTTACCCAGGAGGGAATTTTCATGAAGTTCAGCATGACCTGTAACTTTGGTTTGGTATGGGGGGATAGGCATTGAGTGACATCATCTCTTCAAGTACAAGGAAACTCTAGATATCTGATAGTCTCAGTTTATATTCCTATCAAGGGATTCAGAGCTAGATACCAGCCATTATGACTTTTTAAGGGCTTTCAACAATTTCCAAAACTCATAATATCCCTTATTTGATAATATTTTCCAACATGGTTCTTAGGT
This sequence comes from Mellivora capensis, assembly GCA_004024625.1. Lineage (NCBI taxonomy): Eukaryota > Metazoa > Chordata > Mammalia > Carnivora > Mustelidae > Mellivora > Mellivora capensis. Next base: position 10,809 of record PISX010033308.1, on the reverse strand, counting down.
CCTCAAAACAAAATGAGCTGTTTTCTAGTCTTTTGAAAAGCACGAAAAGAGGCTCAGGTGTAAGATATAGAGGTAAAAGCAGAAATACGAGACTCTCAGAGAGAGAAAACACAAGCATAGATAGACCAGAGTAGACTTAACAATAATGGAGTTATTGATCTCAAGTCACAAGGATCCAACTACTAGCCAGTAATGCCATGTGGGGTGATCCCATACTGTTCACTAGGAAGTGATAAAAATCTGAGTTGTGGGTATCCATCAGAGGCGTCCATCCAGGGTTGTGTTGACTGGGACTAAGTGAATAACTGAGCATTGGATGAAGACGTTGTGTACCATACGACCTCACACCTCAGAGACCGAAGTCACATGACTATCTATGCCACTCCTTATAGCATCTTTCCCTGTTCCACTGTCCATAGCATCAGGGACCTTATTATTGTGTTATGGAGCAAACAGCACCCTGAACAGATGAAATTTAGAGTGTCTCTGTTTTCTCAGGTCTGAGGAGTGACTGTGTAGTTATAAATAGGAGCAAAGCCCTATCTGAGAAGAGAGAGTGGGAGAAGTCAAGGACAATGCCTCCTAGAAAGAAGCAGAGTGAGACGAGGGGACAGGGAGTGGGGATTTGTGTAAGGTGTTGACTTAATGACACAGAGGCAGACCTACAGGTTTATAGACTTGGCTTTCTCCCGAATATTCCTGTTTTCATGTTTTCTGCACCAAAGAAATAAAGCCACTTGATTTTCCTTAATGCTAGACTATTTCATCCTACCTCTTGTTAATACTTCCAAAGAGAATTTCATTCCCATTCTGCCACAATTTTTATATCTAAATTCTACTCATCTTTTAGATGGTAGAAAGATCTCCTCCATGGAGGAGTAGTATGTAAACTGGGACTTAATTGTCCATAACATTTTACATACACCGCTATTGTAGATACCCTTCATGGAATATCTTTTTTTTTTTTAAGATTTTATTCATTTATTTGACAGAGAGAGAGAGAGAGAGAGAGAGTACAAGCTGGGGAAGCAGAAGGCAGAGGGAGAAGCAGACTCCCTGCTGAGCAGGGAGCCTGATGCTGGACTTGATCCCAGGATCCTGAGATCATGACCTGAGCCAAAGACAGGTGCTTGACCAATTGAGCCACCCAGGTGCCTGGAATGTCTTATTTTGTAGCTTTCTATGCCTGTGTGTGATATCTCCTGACAGACTGACAGTTTTTGGAGGAAAGAATCCACAGCTCATTCATGTTTCTTCTTTCCTAAAACACTCCCTTACTCAAAGTAGGCAAATTCATTTGTTGAATCAACACATAAATAAAAGATTTGATTTTATGTTCCTCCTGTTAATCATTTGCTGCTCGAAAGTCCTTCATCAAATCCATATTCTTACGTGCCTCAATCATTTTCTTAGCAAATCATTTGCTGTCTTGCTTCCCACCTTCTACTCTAAGTCTTCTTGACTCCGTATTACACAGTTTCTCTTTTCCTTCTTCTTCCAGGTTTCCATAAGTATGTCAAATTAGGCATGCTGAGAGTGAGCAGCACCATGATGTGGGCAAAAGGGGGAGTGCTCTGGTTAGAAGAGTCCTGTGTGAGAAGTTTCATCTTGTAAACAGACTATAGGGGCTGGCCCAGGCATGGCCACCTGGCACATCGAGGCACAGAATCTATGCGGGGTTGCAAGTTCAGGCGACATTCAGCCGTCCATCATGCAATCTTATAGACAAAACATGGAGTGGACAGAACTGCAATTAAGGTCTGCACATTGAAAAGGCTGAATGACTTTAATTACTCCATGACTTGTGTTGGTGGTAGTCAGTGTGGAAAAGGAAAACCAATTCCTCAGTGATGTCTGTGCAGTATATCAGTTAAAAAAAAAAGTCTTCTTATTCAGTAATTATTTAACATACATATGCTTTGAATTGAATGCAGAATTATGAACCATCAGAGGTCAGATTCATGTGTTGAGATTCCTATGCCCCTACACACACAGGCCATCCATTCCTACATTGGGTCCATGACATTGAACAGGGTGTGGAATAACTGGCAGAATGAGTAATTGACAAGTTTTCCTCTGGGCAGATTCCATTCAGGTATCCAGCATGGCATTGGCAACAGGCCTGCTTGAGAGGACATTCTGGTTCTGTTTCTGTTCTAATTATGTAACTTAAGCAAATTGTTTAACAATCAGCATCGTTTTCTCATCTGTAAAAAGGGGGAAATAAATGCCATTCGAGGTTTATTAGGAGGATTAAATAAAGAAATGCTACATGTCAGCTGACTCCATGATGTATCACTCCTCAGCATAGTTTCTGGCTCAGAGAAAATGGATCCTGCTTAGTCATTATTATTTACTCAGCATTTTGGCATTACTTGGAACTGTTTAATTTTGGCAATAATCAGCGCCTTTTCAATGTATGAGTTATGAATCCAAAAACCCATTTAGCATTTAGAGGGAAAACAGTGATTTATATTCCTTCAATTTCACAGATTTCCAACTTTTGTAATTTCTGGAGATCTGGGAAACAGGAAGGCAGTCTGAAATGAGGTACTTGCTCCTCCCTCTCGCAAGTAATTCTGAAGTGTTTATTCTTTTTCCTCTTCTGTTTTAAAATCGCTCCGTCGTTTGCTACGTGCCTCCGCAAGAATTGTTTTTCCTTCAGTTGGACTTACAATTACTTCCTTTTTTTGATAAAATAACATCACTGGTGGCAGGAGCAAAGCTTTTTATTTGTGTTCCTTCACAAATATGTTCCCATCACACATGTCCCAAAGGCCATTTACATCAATTAAGACACAGCGAATATAAAAATAGCGTGCGCTAGCAGTCCTCATCACCGTTCGCTGTGCTCTGCGTCGTTATGTGTGAAGCGCTCTGTGTTCCTCCCCGCCTGTGATGTCACCGTCGCCCGGCAATCCATCTGAAATATTGCGTTTTATTGAGCCATTCACCCAGTATGCATAGTATTATGAATCAAGGTTATTTCTCATAGACTTTTGCTTTTTAGTGGTAGTCACAGCTGTGCTAAAAAAAAAAGGCTGATTTATTATTAGTTTTTGTTCTCCCTTCCCTTTGGAATAAATTCAATAGAAAAGTGGGAGGAGTACAAAATCCACAAATCCCTGCATAGTGAAATTCATCAGAGCATGATGCTTTCTCTGGGGAGCTTCAATTTCTCTAAAGGGAATGTTCTGCTCCATGTAATTTATCCCCACACCTGGGCAGACTGTAGTCTTGGGCACCAGACAGGCAGTATCTATCTGCTGATGTGTAGTGTGATGGGCCCCAGGGACCTCGAAGAACAAACCATCTACCAATTTGTCCCAGGGTCTTAAATTCTAATTCTTGGCCAATCTTTCTGTTAACTGCATGTGAATGCTTCTGTTGAAATATAAAAAGTCGTTATCAAATCAAACCTCCTATAGAAAGATTCCCTAACCCTGCTTAGAACCATTAGGTGGGCCTCCCGTGGGTCCCCCTGAGCCCACAGGCTCCCTGCTAGGAGGACACAATTGTCACCATTACCTGGCCCCCATAGAGAGAACTTTGGAATTGGTGGAGATTTTATTTTATTCATTATGCTCTGCCAAGGTAGCATGGAGTAGTTACTCCAGAAGAGTTGAATCACTCAGAATACAGGTATCCAGGTAACACTCTCTTTTTCTTTTTTTCTTTTAAGATTTATTTATTGATTGATTGATTGATTTGACACACACAGAGAGAGAGAGAGAGAGAGAGAGTAGAGTGTCAGGCAGAGGAAGAGGGAGAAGCAGGCTCTGCTATGAGCAGAGAGAGAGATTCGGGGCTCGGTCAGGACCTGAGCAGAAGGTGGACACTTAACTGACCGAGGCATGCAGACACCCCAAGGTATCATTTTATTGAATACATAAAATGAAAACTTTTCCAAGAACCCACTTACCAGCCATTTCCTGTGACTTTCCATTCTGGATCGTTCTAAGGAGCTTTGGGGTTACTTAAAAGCCCTTTTTTGTTGCTTATCTGCTGCCTCCCATGACAACTCCCTATGACAAATCGGCCAATCATACTTTAGCTTAAATCAGTCCGCTGTGCTATAGTACTTTGTTGATATGTATTTGACTCCTTTGAAATCAGTGGTGCCCGATGTATTCAACGGACATATAACATTTACCATTTCTCTTAAAGATTTTATTTATTTATTTGACAGAGACACAGCGAGAGAGGAGAAATGGGAGAGTGAGAAACAGGCTTTCCGCCAAGCAGGGAGCCCAATGCAGGGCTCGATCCCAGGACCCTGGGATCTTGACCTGAGCCGAAGGCAGATGCTTAACTGACTGAGCCACCCAGGCGCCCTACATTTACCATTTCTAACACTAACAGTTGCTCATGATGTGGTGATTCTCAAAATGTGTAGAGGGAGGAAGAAGGAGATACAATGTCTGGTGTTCTTATCAGTATCTCTGAGAAGTTTACATATTTTGAAATATAGCCCCGATTTGTTCTACATAGATTTATGTACTTGAGAATCCAACAGAGCCTTTCCCCCCACCCCGCCATCTCCTGGTTTTTGATATTTCTGGCACATAGTAGATGTGCTTTATGAGTTAGGTAACTACATTGCCCTTAGCGAAGGCCAGGAGAGAAGTGGTCAGGAGGAGCATGGGTCTGCATTTATTGAAGAGAGGAAAGAGAACTAAGGTAGATGTGTCCTAGCAGACAGAGAGATGACTCAGAACAGTGTGGTTTTAGCACAAGAGAAGCTGTGGCTTCAAAAGACTCACTGAAACTAGGAGTCTGGATTGAATGAAAAAAAAAAAACAACGAAATACTACTCTTCCCTTTTTGACATTTGCTCAGTTCCAACATTCCCTATTTCTCTGCTGTTTGTTTGTTATTCTTTTCCTCAGACCCATTAGGCTACAAATGGTACTTCCACCTAACACTTCTTCCCGAAACAACCCCTGCTCTGCTTAGAGCACCGCTCATGCTGTTATTTTGGTTAAAGACACAGGAGCCAATGTAGGAATAACATGGGGCACGTCCTTCTACACCTCCAAACACATTCAACCCTCTTCCATGCCAGCTGTCTTCCTCTCTCAGCCCTGGGCTTCCTTCTAAATGCAATCCTGTTTATATCTCCTATCTTCCCAGAGTTCTTGAAAGAATGTTCTCAATTTATTGTCTTTACCAGCTTACTAGTGTCTCAACCCACCAAATTCTGGGTTTTGCCGCCATTGTGAGGCTAATCATGGTTTGCTGATGATCTTAAGGGGAACATTTATCGTCTAGGGACAGATTTACCTTCTCTTCCTTCACTCCTGCCTCTGCAGGCACTGCTCAGTCTCATGAGGGGAGTTTCCTACTCTCCCCCAGCATTAAATGCCCACCTTCCCTGCAGGACTACCCTTGGAACTGCCTGCTGTCGATACCTGCTGTCCCTGGGCAATTTTTTGGCCAAACCTCACACTGCAAGGTTTCCCATAGCTTTGCCTTCATTCCAGAGTGCCAGATCCCAGTGGATCCCTGCTCCACTCCATTTACTTCACAGCCTCAGGATAGCATGCAGGGATAATCCATTACCAAAGGGATCCCTTCCTCCTGGAGATCAGAACACAAAAATTCTGAGAGTCAGAAGTTTGGTTCAAAGAGTTCAGTTCTCTTCTCACCAAGTGGTCTTCCACATGATATAGAAATCCCCTCAGCTGGGCACCTGGAAGCCCATCCACCCGGTTTTCCCTCACTTTCTCTTTTGCCCTCACCCAGCTCCCCACTCTGCACAGCCAACATCATTGTGGTCAGCCAGAGAGAACTGTTCATGGTCGCTTTGCAGAGGTGGCCAGTGGATCTTAGCTCTTCAGAACGGAGCAACAACAAGATCAATATACGTCCCATTTGATAATGTGTATCACTTTTCACAGTACGATTTCAATGCATTTTTATGTTAAAATGCCCCTTGTCCAACAGGGGGAGGATTAAAAAATGAAATAGCATACAGTTCTTGGCACTGCAATGTATAATTTCCTAGCATAGTTCCTGATGCAGAAAAAATGTTTAAAAATGATTCACTCTTTTAATTAACTCCACATTCTGACATTTTTGGAGCTATTTAAGTTTGGCAGTGATCAGTGTCTTTTCATTGTATGAGCTTTGAAATTGAAAGACCAATTCAGCATGCATTGATATTTATTGGGAAAAGGAAAGGATACCCAGTCCCACCGCATGCATTTCCAGCCTCTGACAGAGTGCTTGCCCCCAAGGTGTGTTACAAGAACTCAATCTCAGCATATACAACACAGAATTGTTGTCCTCCTTTCCCTGAATTGGTCACTGCCATGACCCAGATTAGAGGCCGTCTTTAATGTCCATCTCTTCTCCATCATTCCCACATCTAGTTAGTGACCAGCTTGTTTGTGTGCCCAAACTACAGGTCAGTTCATATCTCTCCCACTATCATTGTCTTAATTCTGCCCTCCAAAAGTATCCAAGATTAGCTGCTCAGCACAGATTCCCTATTCAACAACTGCTAGTTTTGTGCCAAGTGTTTTATGTTCACTATCGAACTTGTTCTTCCCAAACAAGCTATGAAGTATATGTATCCTCACCCTTATGTTTCAAATGACCAACCTGAGGCTAAGGGAGCTAGTCGAGCCCAGGTTACCCAGCTAGGAGGTGGTGAACCACAACTTGAACCCAGGTCTGCCCTGATTTCAGAGCTTGACCTTCACCAGTTCTATATTACACATCTTCTGCTGCCACTCTGCCTCCTGACCTCTCTCTTCCCCACCTGAATGCCTATGTAGTCTTCAAAAGCGAACTAAAATAGTCACTACATGTGAGAGTCTTTCTTTGTCACCTTCTCTTGCCCCCTGCCATGGAGTTTTCTCTGCTTCCTCACAGCACTTCACAGCGACATATGGTAAAACTTGTATTATACATTATTCTAATTTTGGCCAGTGGCTATTCTGGAATAGTATCCATGTTGTTTTCCATTATATGCCTTTTTCTCCTGCTTTCAGTCAGCGAGGGTCACCTTCACTTAGTGCCTCAGGGATGGGATGACCAACAGAATATATAGGAAGAAATGAATCACTGTCAAGCTTTTAAATTTCAAAAAACCCAGCCCTCCAGAGGAAAAGACATAGTACTTGGGGAGAGAGTTGGGAAGTCTTGTGAGGAGCAATAACTAAGTTCTCCTTGCCCCAACAAGGTAAATATTCCCTGGGTGGAGGTGAGGAAATTCTCCGAGAGGATGATAGACTGGCTTATGAATTCTAGATAAAGGAGGATAGGAGATGGTTCTCTTCCACACAGCCAGATGGAACCCCGGGACTGTACTGTAGGATCCTCATTATAGAGAGCAAGTGACCTTTATTCAGTCCACTCTACCTATTGCGTGCCCACCTTTTGTCGGGCACTATTCTAGGTGCTGGTCCTACAGCAATAGATAAAAGAAGGAAATTCTGCTTAAGTTCAGGAGCTTTAAACAGCTTCCCTGACTATTCCTGTGTTTGGGCTTGGGACAGGAATGGCAGAGTGAGCCTAGTGAGGGTCATAGGGAGAGCTGATAATGTGATGGACCTTAACAAGCCTTGTACCTGGAACAGCAGTGAGCTCCACAAATGGTGGGAGACCAGACCAGAAAAAGGACATCTCAGGAGATGGCAGTGTGCCTAGATAAGGACCTAGAGGGAGTAGTCAACCCTGCACACTATAGTACATGTGAACCACTCCTCCGTCTTCCTCTGCCCACTCCCTCCACCCCCAAAACCAGATTGCCAAAGAACCCTAGATTAACTGACATTAAGTTTCTCCTATATTGGTGGAATGGAGGCTCAACTATTAGTTAAACTGAATTATAGAAAAGTAAAGAAAGTTGTATTTCCCGACCTCCTGAATTAGTGGCCTGAGATTTTTACCTGTTGTAGGGTTTTGTTGTTATTGTTGTTTTGTTTTGTTTTTTTTTGCCACAAGACCACAAATTCTTGGAGAGCACTTGATTGACTGATCAGGGGCAACTATGATTGGTGGGTATGTGAGTTATTGCACACACTCATTCATTTTTCACATTTATTGAGTCTAATTCTTGAGCACTGGACTGGGCTGAGTATACATCAGAGAAAAGACAAGTTCCCAGCACTCAGAGAATCAAAACTTCAGGCATGGGTTAGGTTTTAAGCAGGATGCCAAGTCAGGGCAGGACATCTGAACGTAAGATGATCCTCACCCTCCCTTTCTGAGAAGGTAATAATTTTCTTGGTTGATTTTTGGTTTTGGGGTTTGTTCACATATTTCTCTGCTATAAGTTCTCTGGAAACTCTTAAACTTTCTATCACCCTCCCTTATCCCCACATCACCAGCATCTCCTGACTAGCAAATTTTCTGGGCTTTGTTGTCCTTTTTAAACTAATGCTGAAATGTTTATGCCAACACAACTTAACCTTCCTTACGCAAGTCCTTATTTAGAATCTTAAACTTGGACAGGAGGAGAGTCACTAGCAGCTGTACCTCAGTGGACATTGAGTTGGTCTGAGTAACTCAGAGTATGGTAAGGGCTACCATAAACACTTCTAAAAGGCTGCTAATCCCTGAAGTTAATTGTCAGAGAAGAACATAAGTGTCCTAGGAATCAGGTCCTATAAGCTCAGAGATATGCAGTAGATTCTTAAAAATACATTTTCATTTGATTTAAATAGTTTGCTTTTTAATGTTGCCTTCTCTATAAGGAGCTCAAACATTCTGCCAGCAAAGTAAACAGGAACACACAGAGCCAACTAGTGTGGAAGACAGATCCTTGGAGTATTTAATTAAAGCAAAGCAAATAAAAATACTCCCCAAACTCTTCCTTCCAAAAAAAAATAAAATCTATGTTTGGCTCTTCTGTTGCTTCTCACTCCTGCTACACTTGTCACCTTCCGCCAGATTACTGGAACAACACGTTCACTGCTTTCTAAGTCTCTAATCCAAGACACCTTCAAATCTGTTTTCTACATTGTGTGCTACCAGGCTGGTCTTTCCAAATGACTTCTTAAATTTTACATCTCTGCTTTCCTCCTGTTGTTCCCCTTTCTAAGCATCATTCATGCTTCCTCATTGGAAGAGCCTACCCTACAGGTCTATCTCTTTCTAATAAGGTGGCCATGTACATTGTTGGGCTCTGAACTTTTCTGCTTTATGTCTGTTTTCCCCCTTTTCTCTCCAAGATGGCTTAGTTTGGAGAATAACTTATACTGTGTGGATCATTCCTCAATATTCCAGTGTGGCTCATGCCATCAAGATCTCCCACCCCTCAGCCCTCTGCTCATTCTTCCACTCCTCTGTGGGGCTCAGGCACTATCCTTTTTATGGGAAGCACATCCCTGTTCCTCCACCCATTCTTGAAGATTAAATTAATGTTTCACCTCCTCCGAAAGGCCTTCATCAGCACTCCTGGCCACGTTGTGCTCTTCTGTCTATGAAGCTTCATAACCTCTCAGTACCATTCATTTGATACTTTATCATTTACTACTTTGCATTCTTAATTAACAAGAATGAAGATGGAAGGAAATCTTTCATGTTATACATTTTCTAGGATAGCACAAGTATTTTTTTTTTCTTTCAACATTTTATTTTGGAAATTCATGCATGAATGAAAAGTTTGATGAATTATACAATAAAAACATATATGCTTCACCTGATGTCAGCAATTTTTTTTTTTAACTTCTAATTTCTTTTATTTATTTATTTATTTGACAGCGATCACAGGTAGGCAGAGAGGCAGGCAGAGAGAGAAGGAGGGAAAGAAGGCTCCCTGCTGAGCAGAGAGCCCGATGCGGGGCTCGATTCCAGGACTCTGGGACCATGACCTGAGCCGAAGGCAGAGGCCTTAACCCACTGAGCCACCCAGGCGCCCCTGGAGTCAGCAATTGTTAACATTTTGCCACATTTGATTTCTCTCTCTCTTTCTCATTCTCCCACTGCTCCTGTCTCTGTCTCTTAGTGTGGCTGTGTGTAGTTTTTGGCAGACCCGCTTTTTAAAAAAGTTTTTTTTAATTTATCTGTCAGAGAGAGAGAGAGAGAGCACAAGCAGAGGAAGTGGCAGGCTCCCTGCTGAGTAGGAGCCTCACGTAAGACTCAATCCCAGGATTCTGGGATAATGAACTAAGCTGAAGGCAGACGCTTAACTTACTGAGCCACCTAGGTGCCCCTTATAGATATATTTTTAAAAAGGTTACAAATCTCATGATACTTTACCCTTAAAGACTCCTGAGTGTATGTCCTAGAATAAAGATATTTTCCAACAGAATCACAATACTAACACATAATACTAACACACTAATAAAATTAACAATCATTCCACAATATCATCAAATTATACATATTCAATTTTACCTAATTGTGCTTAAAATGGCCTATACAGGTATATTTGTTCCCTGGCACTGCTCTAACCAATTACCACAAGCTTAGTGGCCAGAAACACAAATTCACTATCCTACAATCTGAAGGTCTAGAGTCCAAAATAGATCTCACTAGGTTAAAATTGAGATATCAGCAGGGCTGTGCTCCTTTCTGGAGACTCTAGGGGAGTATCCATTTTCTGGTTTTTTAGAGGTGCATCTAGAGCTGCCCACATTCCTTGGCTTGTGACCCTCTTCCATTTTTTAAAGAAACCAATGACCAGTAGAGCCTTTCTCACATGACATTGTGTTGACACTAACTCCTCTGCTTTCTTCTTCCATAATTAAAGAACCTGGGGATTAGGTGGACATCTTTGGTATGGGCGTCCTCATTCTGCTACCATAGTCTGTTCTCTTCCCTCAAAAGATTCATATCTGTCCTACATGCAAAATA
>PISX010033307.1:0-15141 GCA_004024625.1 Mellivora capensis | reverse complement strand
AGCATTGTGATCTGAGAATATGCAGGGAATAATCTCAATCTTTTGGTATCGGCTGAGTCCTGATTTGTGACCCAGTATGTGGTCTGTTCTGGAGAAGGTTCCATGTGCACTTGAGAAGAATGAGTATTCTGTTGTTTTAGGGTGGAATGTTCTGTATATATCTATGAGGTCCATCTGGTCCAATGTGTCATTCAATGCTCTTGTTTCTTTATTGATTTTATGCATGGATGATCTGTCTATCTGCATGATGATCTGTCCCTGCTGAGCAGAGAGCCTGATGCTGGGCTTGATCCCAGGACCTTGAGATCATGACCTGAGCCGAAGGCAGAGGCTTAACCCACCGAGCCACCCAGGCACCCCCTCAAATCTCCTCTTAAATGAAGAAATTGAGGCCAAGGCATCTGTTACATTATTAATTGATCATAAATAGATAGGCTTCTATTACTGAATACTACATCTGAAACTAATGATGTACTATATATGTTGGCTAATTGAATTTAAATTAAAAAAAAAGATAAGCTTCTTTAAAGAATGTAAATAGCCATGATTCTTTTAACCTTATTAGAATTTGACAGTGCTTCGGAGAAATTATTTATTTGGATAATACATTTCTTTAACAGGATATGCAGGGCTTTGTGCCATGGCAGAGACTGGGGAAGAGGTGTCAGCAGAGGCCTCAGGGTTGTCAGACATGAGTGACTCAGAGTTTCTAGAGTATCTGGATCTGGAAGATACTCAAGAGTCAAGTGCTTCACTTACCAAGCCTGGCCCTTCTTCTGAACTCCCTGGGAAGGATGGCAAGCTCATAAGCTCACCAAAGTGGAAAAGAAGATTGGATGTCTCATCGCCTATGGAGCGATTCCACCTTAAATATTTGTATGTCACTGACCTGTCTACTCAGGACTGGTGTGAACAGCAAATGGTATATGAGAAGGAGCTTCCTGGTTTCTTGGCTCCTGAGAAGGCGGCTGTTTTGGACACTGGTGCCAGCATCCACCTAGCTAGAGAACTGGAAGTTCATGATCTTGTGACCCTCCCCATCACTACTAAAGAAGATGCTTGGGCAGTTAAATTTCTGAATATATTATCAATGATTCCTGTCTTGCAGGCAGAGGGATGTGTCAGAGTTTCCAGTGTTTGGAGAAATGGCGGGTGTGCTGCTCGTTGGAGTAATTGATGAGCTGCGCTATACAGCCAAGGGGGAACTGGAACTGGCTGAACTGAAGACACGCAGGCGCCCTATGCTCCCTCTGGAAGCCCAGAAAAAAAAAGACCGTTTTCAAGTCAGCCTATACAAATATATCTTTGATGCCATGGTTCAAGGGAAAGTGACCAGCGCTAGCCTAATCCACCATACAAAATTATGTCCAGACAAGCCACTGGGACCGTCAGTGCTGAAGCACGCCCGGCAGGGAGGCTTCTCTGTGAAGTCCCTGGGCGACCTCATGGAGTTAGTCTTCTTGTCTCTAACCCTGTCTGACCTCCCAGTTATTGATATCCTGAGGATTGAATATATCCACCAAGAGACTGCCACTGTGCTGGGTACAGAGATGGTGGCCTTTGAAGAGAAGCAGGTGAAAGGCAAAGTGCAGCACTATATGGCCTACTGGATGGGCCACCGAGAGCCTCAAGGGGTTGATGTTGAGGAGGCTTGGAAATGCCGGACGTGCAGCTATGCAGATATCTGTGAGTGGAGGAAGGGCTGTGGGATGCCCAGCCCCATTCTAGAGCCCCAGGCCGAAAAAGTGAAATGAACAGAAGGGTATGCCTTCTTCAAGAACTTTGATCCTTCCTGATCCTAATGTACTCAGCAGAATGAAAGAGGACCAGTCTTTGAGCTTGGCTTTCATGGAGAATGTTCTTACTTTGGTTCTTTTCATATTTCCTCAAATTCTAACCACTCAAATCATTTAGGGGTGAGTGGGAGGAACCTGGGATTATCTGATCTCTGGAATTGTGCTGCGAATTGCCAAGAAGACACTTGCTCAGCATGGCTGGAACAAAAGGTATCTTTCAGCAACCATTGCTTTCCTAAGAAGATTCTAAAGTTTCTGTTAAGTCTCTTCCCCTTTTTTTCTAGGTCAAGGCTTTCTACATTTTATATAATAAAATAAAATGAAATGAAATGAAATGCTGTCCAGGTCAGTTGAACTGATATTTTGTTTTTTTTTTTAATAATCTGAATCATTCAGAGATGACCACTATAAGTAGTTGTGCATATGTAATTCAAGCCTTTAAGTACATAACAACATATCTCTGAAGCAGAATTAGTGGGATGAACACACCAATAATTTAAAATAAGCGTGATAAATATGCTGAAAGAAATAAGGGAAAATGAAGCAGGAGAGGAGATCATTAAAAAATGAAAACATTAGATATAAAAAATAGAATATATGAAGTAACATGTAACATTCACACCTAACTATACCACTCCTAGGGGTAGGCCAAGAGAAGCTCTCACACATTTGAGGAAGAGTATACTTTCTAGTACTTTCACAATAGCAAAACATAAAACTAGAAAGTGTCTAGGTGCCCATGATCAGAAGAGTGTTGGTAATGTATAACAGCCAAAAGAAATGAGCCACAATGACGTGCAACATGGGTGACTCTTAGCACGATATTAAGTGAAAAGATAAGTCCCCAAAGCTTACATACAGTATGGTGCCTTTCTTATAAAGGGAGAACCAAAAAAGTTAAAAACATTTTAAGGAAAATGTGAAAATAGTGGAGCAGAATCTCCATGTATTTACGAAGGCAGTGGAACCCTTAATTGCAAACATCACCAAAGAGGCCAGAGGAAAGAATGATATGGATATCATCCAGAAGGAAAAGGCTTGTTTATGCAAACACTGCCAGAGAATTTGCATAATTAGATGGAAGGGGGAGAAGAGTTGGCAGGGGTGGGGTTTCCATATGAACTAGAAGGCCAAGAACCAGCAGAAGGGTGAATATTGTAAATGTGACTTCATGTTCTGCATGAACTGGTAAACCTGGACATTTTTTGGAGTCATGGTAGATTACCTCTGGAGGTGTTCTGAGCTATACATAAAATTTTGTTATGGACAGTGGGAATCTTGTAATAAGAAATCTTTTCTCATTTACTGAGTGAGTGTTATATGCCAGGCATTGTGCTAAACACTTTTATGATTAAATCTATATATCCATTATTATCCCTGATGAGGGAATTGAGGCTTTGGAGGCTTCTAAAACATGTTCGAGATCCTACAGTTTGAAAATGGGAGACTCCAGACCAGATATGTCTGACTGCAGTGCTTATCAAGCTCTTAACCATTATGCTGTTGAGTATTTCTTGCTGTTGTTAAGCCTCCTACACTGTATCTTATTCTAGGCCCTAGGAAGTTTGGAATCAAACTGAGGGCATAGTTAATAAACTGGACTTTATAGGATAAACAGTATTAAGCTAACAGTCTTCAAGAAAGCAGCTTGCTCAGAGTTCTGTTGGCATCATTTTAGTTATACTAGAAGTTTTAAAAAGAGGAAAAGGAAAAAATCAGTTGGTTTCAGACAATGGCATTGTCCTAATTCAATAGTTCCATAATTCCGTAATATCCTGAGCTCTCAAATCCTTACATTAACATCTCCTTGTCATCGTTTTATGGTTTCTCACAAGATAAGTTGAGACATCTGTAGGGATCACCCAAGGATCACTGATGCTGTTCTCTACAGCAAATGCTTCCCTGGTTTGCAGCCTCCACGTGGCTAATAATGTCATCTCTCCCTTGGAAATTCTGCTCAAAGTTATCTGAACTCTAAATTACGTACCTCTTGGATATTTGTTCCATGAGTGGGTAAATGAAAAGAGATATAACACAAAGCTGTTTCTTGATTATTTAAAAATTTGCTTCCTGCGCCAGAGAATAGGTTGAATATTTTAATTCTGACTAGATCCAACTGTTTATAGTAGAAATTGCCAAAACAAAGTGGTTAAACAAAACAAATTTATTTCTCTCATGACAAAGAACACTAAATATAGTTAGTCTAGGTCTAATGTAGCACTCCATGGTGTCAGGAACCTAAGTTCCTCTCTCTTGTTTCTCTAACATCAACAGGTTTCTTCCTACTTAATAGTAGGAATAAAATTTAAAAATTATTTATTTTAGAATGAGAGTGAGCGAGGGAGCGGCAGAGAGAGAGGTAGAGAAGAATGCTCTCCAATGAGTAGGGAGCCAGATACAGGGATCAATCCCAGGACCCTGGGATCATGACCTAAGCCGAAGGCAGATGATCAACTACTGGAGCCGTCCAGGTGCCCCAACTTTACTATTGTTTTAAATTGCACTATTCAATAAGCTGGGAAGCTGAGTATCTGTTATTTATTGGTAATTTGTGTTTCCTCTAAGAATTGACTGCTTATATTTGTTGCCCATTTTTAATGAGGAGTTTAATTTTCTAAAATAATTCTTAAAAGCCAGCATATTGCATGTCTTTTCATTTCCTCTATGGTGGATTTTTCCAATTAAATAATACATGCTCATTATAAAATACATTAAAATTAAAAGAAGAAAGTACTTCCACTAATATTTTTTCAACTATTGCTTTATTTATTGCGTCTCTGGGTTATTGCTTCTATTTTTTCTCTTTCTGGAAACTTACATGTATTTCTACTATATACACTTCCTGATTCTCCTAATTTTTTTCATTATTTTATTCTCTGTCATTTTCTTTCAATACTGAGATAATTTTTGTGCTTTTCTTTGCTCAACTTAGAAAGATTTCTTTGCTTAGTATTCCAATATTCTCTTCTGGAGTGCCTGTTATGTGTTAAATTTCCTTGACTTGCCTTTTACATCTGTTATCTTCGCTCTCATATTTCACTCTTTTTGTTTTCCATCTTTACATTGTAAGACTTCTTTGACCTGGTAATATAGTTAACTAAGATCCTAGCATTTTCCCACTCTTCTGCTATTCACGTGGCCATTGAAGTATTTTGTCCAGTGATTTTATTTTTCATTTCCACCCCCAATTTTGCTGTTCTCTGACTTTCCCCTCTTTTCACTCAGGAAATAACTATTAATGTAGCAAGTGTGGTAAAAGCTTCAGTGAGTATTGAGCTCATTAGAAAGGTCACACAGAAACCTTATAAGTCTGATTAACATGTTGGGGATTCAAACAGAGCATAGATCTTTGCTATAGTGAGAGAATTCACACAGGGAAGAAATTAGAAATATGATACATATGGTAAATGCTTCAGCTGTAACATAATTCTTCATGTTCTCCTAAAAAGAAAAAAAAATTTAAAGGTGAGGGATGCAGAAAAGATTCAGTGCTAACTCAAATTTTCATATTCATCAGAAAATCCATATGGTTAGAAACCTGTGACAAGAGCCTCAGGTAGAATAAGGTTTTCAAGTTCTTCAGAGAGATTACATAGGAGAAAGGCCCTCTAAATGTGCGAAGAGAGGTAAAGGTTTTAGTGATAACTCAAAACTTCACATCCATCAGAGTGCAGGCAGGAGAGGAACCTAATAAGTATGTTGTGCATGGTGAGAGCTTCAGCCAAAATGCAAATCTTCATGTACATCAGAGTCCATACTGGAGAAAAACCTTATACATGTGGTAATTGTTGTTCTAAAAGGGGAGTTCATGTTGATACAGGCCTACTTCAAGAAACAGAAAAATCTGAAACAAATAACTTTACACCTAAAGGAACTAGAAAAAGAAGAATAAGCAGAACCCAAATTTAGAAGAATAAAGGACTTAAGGGCAGAAATAAATGAAATAGAGATTAAAAAATAGCAAAGGTCACAGAAATGAAAAACGGGTTCTTTGAAAAGATAAACATAATTGATAAACCTCTACACAGGCTCATCAAGAAAAAAAAAGAGAGCCAAAATAAAACCGGAAATGAAAAAGTTATAACTGACAGTACAGAAATACAAAGGATCATAAGAGACTTACCAAGAACAATTACATGCCAACACATTGGAAAACTTAGAAGAAATGGATAAATTCCTAGGAACATACAACTTTCCAAAACTGATTCATGAAGAAATAGAAAATCTGAATATACCAATGCAAGTGATGAAATCGAATCAGTATTTTTACCCCCCAGCCCGGAAAAAAAAACAACCAAAATTCTAGGACCAGATAGCTTCATAGGTGAAATCTACCATACATTTAAAGACAAGTTAGTACTTCTCCTTTTCAGATTATTACAAAAAATTAAAGAGGAAGGAACATTTCCAAACTCATGAGGCCAAGAAGTACATGAATACATGCTCAACATCACTAATCAGCAGAGAAATGCAAATCAAAACCACAATGAATCACCTCACACCTGTGGATTAGATATTATTAAAAAAATAAATAACAGGTGTTGGCAAGAATGCAGAGAAAATGGAACCTTTATACACCATTGGTGGGAATGTAAAATGATGCAGCCACAATGGAAAACAGTATGGAGATTGGTCAAAAATTAAGAATAGAACTACCATATGGACCAGCAATACTACATCTGGGTACTTATCTGAAACAAAAACCAAAAACCAAAACACAAACACCAATTTGAAGAGACATATGCACCCCAAGATTCACTGCAGCATCGTTTACAATAGCCAAGATCTGGAAGCAAACTAAGTGCCCAACAGGTGAATGGATAAAGAAAATGTAGTGTGTGCATGTGTACACACAGACAATAGAATATGGAATATTTGTCATTAAAAAGAAATATTGCCATTTGTGACAACGTGAATGGGCCTAGACAGTATTATGCTAAGTTAAATCAGTCAGAGAAAGACAAATACCATATGATTTCACTTAAATGTGGAATCTGAAAAACAAAACAAATGAGCAAGTAAAATAGAACAGAAACAGATTCATAGTTATGGGAAACAAACAATACAAGTTTCATGACATATTTATGGAGATAAAGCTATAGACATGCCTGGTCCTCTCCCCCAACTTCAGATGCCAATCACAAGTCCAGGTTGTCAGCTGTGCTTTTGACCTAATGGCTATAGACTGGAGGTTCCAACAACCCCTCCTTGGGTTTGACCAATTTGCTAGGTAGCTTATAGAACTTGGAGAAACAACTTTATTTTCTAGATTACCATTTTATTAGAAAAGGATATATAACTCAGGAACAGCCAAATGGAAGAGATGCATAAGGCAAAATATGGGAAAGGGGTAAAGAGCTTCCATGCCCTTTCTGGGTCATCACTCTCCCTGTACCTCCACGTGTTCAACAACCCAGAAAGTCTCTGAATCCCATCCTTTGAGTTCTTATGGAGACTTCATTACATAAGCATGATTGATTAAATTAATGGTCACTGGCAATAGATTCAACCACCAGCCTCTCTCTCCTCCTCAGAAGTAAGGGAGTTGGGACTGAAAGTTCCAACCCTCTAACCATATGGTTGGTTCTCCTGGTAGCCAGCCCCAAGCCTTAGGTACAGTCCAAAAGCACTTCATTAATATAACAAAGGACACCATTATCATTTAGGAAATTCCAAGAGTTTCAGGACTCTGTGCCAGATATGGGGTTGAGGATTAAATATATATTTCTTATTATGGGTCACAATATCGCAAAAACAAAAATATGTGCTTTCATAGAACATATATACAATGAGACAAAGAGAAAGGAAAAGGAATAAAAGAAATCAAGGATGTTAAAATATAAAAAGTGTATTAGAATCAATGTAATACAGTATTTCTTTTCTCTCCTCAAACCTCCAATACATTTTCCCTATCTTCTTTTTCTACTAATCTTTAAAAAACCAAACTTCTTTTTTTTTATTTTTATGTTTTTAAATTTTATTTATTTTTATTTTTTTAAAATCTTTTTTTTTAATTTGTCAGAGAGAGAGGGAGAGAGAGAGAGCGAGCACAGGCAGAGTGGCAGGCAGAGGCAGAGGGAGAAGCAGGCTCCCTGCCAAGCAAGGAGCCCGATGTGGGACTCGATCCCAGGACGCTGGGATCATGACCTGAGCCGAAGGCAGCTGCTTAACCAACTGAGCCACCCAGGCGTCCCAAAAAACCAAACTTCTTAAAAGTACTGTTTATATTTGCTTTCTACACTTCCTCTCTTCCCATTCTTTCATCCCAGTCTTATCAAATTCCTTTCAAATTTAATCAAACTTCTACCCCTACGCCAAAATGGCATGTTTTCACAGCTTCCACAATGCTAAATCCAATGATCAGTTCTTAGTTATCATCCTACTTCTCATTAGCATTTATACAGTGGATCATTCTCCACGTCTTGAAACATTTTCTTCCCTTGATTTTGCACATCCAAACTCTTCTGCATTTAAGTCTGTCTCACTCATTATCTCTTAGTCTTCTTTCTTGGGTCCTCTTCATCTCCTTTGTTGGGACCTAAGCTGGCGCATTGCTAGAAGAAACTGAACTAAGGGTAGATTATTATCGTACACCGCTGATTTAGATTTTCCAGGTTTTTTTTTTTTTTTAAAGATTTTATTTATTTATTTGACAGAGATCACAAGTAGGCAGAGAGGCAGGCTCCCCACCGAGCAGAGAGCCCAATGCAGGGCCCGATCCCGGGACGCTGGGATCATGACCTGAGCCGAAGGTAGAGGCTTTAACCCACTGAGCCACCTAGGCGCCCCTAGATTTTCCAGTTCTTAAAAATTCTGATGTCTTTTATATTTTTTAATGAAAATGATATATACACCTCTCTTTTATAAATGGGCGCAGCTTTCAGGGAAGCCACAGAGATACCAACCCAGGAAGCTCCCCCAAAGCAGGAGAGGCTTCCGACGCCTTCCGGAAACGAGCGCCACAGGCCTTATGGGAAATGTAGTCCCCTATGAATAGCCTGCATAGCGGAGGGACCTGGACCTGGGCGTCAGTTACTTCCGCACACGCGCAGTGAGTCGCCAGCCGGTATTCCGTAATATTCCAACTCGCGCCGAATGAAGTGAGAGCGCAGTTTTCGCCCGAGTCTCTAGGAGAGCTCTGTAACCTGATCTCTTACCAGCAAATCTGGGAGCGTGGCGGTGAAAGGCTGGCAGGTATGACTCTACGGAGCCTGGGGACGTAAGGGACGGGCGGGACCAGTTTATTGGCTTACCCAACCGAAGATAAAACTTCACAACTCCAACGTGCGGTGATTTGGTTTTTGGGTGTGTGAGTCCTGTCCGATTCTGGAGTAGTTCAGAGAGAGCAAGAGAAGGGTCTGACTACTGCTCAGTGGGTTCCCAGATTCCGGGTGGGACTGGGCAGGCTCAGTTTGCATTGCTGCTCTTGTAGGAGATCACTGTGTAGGAGTATGTGCATCAGCTGTACCTTTCCTGGTTACAAGAACACCATTAGCCCTATCAGAGCCTGCAAAAGGTAGTATTAAACCATTCAAAGGAATCTAGGAAGAAAGTATTTCTAGAGAAACTGCTATGTTCTCTTTTTAGTGTATTTTCACAACAATAATCTGAAGTAAGTATTCTCTCCATTTTGCATGTGAATTAGCTGAAGTTGAGAGAGGGGTTATGTTATTTGCTTTAGACTGACAGCTTAGAAAGTGGAAGAGCTGAGATTCAAGCCCAGATGAGTTTTCACCAAATTTTCTTCCTTCTCTTTCAACTCCTCCTCTTCCTCCTCTTCTTCTTCTGAGTATAGTTGACACACAATGTTACATTAGTTTCAGATGTACAACTTAGTGATTTGACAAGTTTATGCATTATGCCGATTTCGCCACAAGTTGGTTACCATTTGTACCCCTTATATGACAATTACAGTATCATTGACTGTATTCCTTATGCTGTGCTCCAAATTTTATTCCAAATTTCCTGTGGAAAAAAAAAAAACAGTTGAATTTATTCTCCTTTTGAAATATTTGAGCAGTGACTGCTGAGTAAATTTCGATTTGTAGTCTTTTTTTTTTTTTTTAAGGGTCTCTGTTAAAACTGCAGATCTTCCAGGGAAGGCTGCAAATAAAGCTGTGAGTCCCTTTTGCATATTTTAGCCTTTCTATGGCCCCAGCTTTGCTGGTTGGAATTTTTAAAAACCCATACTGGGCTCATAGGAGATGGTGAATTTCCAGAGAAATTGAGAGAGAGAGAGAGAGAGAGAGAGAGAGAGAGAGAGGGAGAGACTGGGGGGGGGGGAGAGGGGTGAATGTTTTTTTTTGTTTTTTATTAAAAGGGTGCTCCAGCTTAAAAAAAAAAAAAAAAAATTCCTGGGTCCAACCTTCTCAAGAAAACCCACCCCAGTTTGAATTCACTTATCCCAGCTTCAGAGCAGAGATTCCAGAGAGTTTTAGAGACCACGCTTTTAGTTAGTCTTTTAATTTATTTAAATTTTCTTAGGATAAATTTTGGGAGGAAAAAAATGTCACTACATTCAAAGATTAACCACTTGCTGTTAGATCAGCAGGACAGAGATGTACAGCATACTTGCCTAAACTTCATATATTCATAACAGAACCACCAGTAGAGTTTGGTGCTTATAAAATATGGATTTTTCTGACATCTTCTAGAATCATTCTCCCACTGGGTGACATTTACTGAAGCTGGAATGTGAGTCCTTCTGTTCTGATAGTGCTTCTTTTCTTTTCTACATTGCTTCTTGGTTTTTTATACCTTTCTATTCTTTTTTCCCATTTTTACATTCATAGATCTCTGTGTAAGAGCTGCAGAAAATGATCAACTTCCAGGTAAGGTATCCATTTATTCAGTCATTTAAATCTCTCAAAAATCCATATAAAAAGGAAATGTATAGACACGGAAAATGTGGATTGAATAGATCAAGTCCAAAAAAAATTTAGAAAATTGTTAAGTTGATATCCAGGTGACAGGGTCTGCACATAGTTGGAATAAATTTGAGCTGCATATGTGTACCCAGTCCTTATAGCAATCATAGAAAATGGCTAGCCAGCCAGTTAAAGTATTGGTATTATCTGTGAGGATGAAGCAAAATAATTCCTCAGATAAGTAAAGATTTTCCTGATTCAATTCTCTGAAAAAAAATACTGTAATGGATTTTCATAGAGATAATGTTAGAAATAACATTCACAGCAACAACCCTGTGATAAATATAACATCACATTTCCTATGACTTTCTTAGAGTGTTTCCCATAGTAAGTAGAGAACATAGTCCCAGTAAGCAGCACTATATGAACTCAATTTGTAAGTTCAGGTACATAGCCTTTCTAATATTCTTCTGTAACCATAAGTAAACCTTGTACCCTTTTCCAGAGTCTCCTGGTACTCCCGAGCATTTTCTCTTCCATGTGAATTTTAGAATCAACTTGTCAAACTCTGTAAAGGAGTATATAAGGTGGTTTTTTTAAAAAAGATTTTATTTATTTATTTATTTGACAGACAAAGATCACAAGTAGGCAGAGAGGCAGGCAGAGAGAGAGGAGGAAGCAGGCGTCCTGCCGAGCAGAGAGCCCGATGTGGGGCTGGATCCCAGGACCCTGGGATCACGACCTGAGCAGAAGGCAGAGGCTTTAACCCACTGAGCCACCCAGGTGTCCCGAGTATATAAGGTGTTTTAATTGTGATTGCAGTATACTTTTACACTGATTTGTAGAGAATTCCTAACTTCAATAATGTATTCTGTGTTCAATTTTTCTTCTTTACATTTTTTAAAAGATTTTATTTATTTATTTCACAGACAGAGATCACAAGTAGGCAGAGCAGCAGGCAGAGAGAGAGGGGCAAGCAGGCTCCCTATTGGGCAGAGAGCCTGATACAGGGCTTGATCCCAGGACCCTGAGATCATGAACTGAGCTGAAGGCAGAGGCTTACCCCACTGAGCCACCCAGGCGCCCCCCTTCTTTACATTTTTATAGGTTTATTATTATAATTCTCGTGCATTTCTTGTAATGTTTATTCTTACATATGGTTTAGGTTGCTCTTGAGAATGGGATGGATCTTTTTTCATTATATTTTCTAATTGGCTATTTTGGTGTTTGGGAAATATGCATTTATCTATTTGACTTTATGTTAACTTACAGGAGTCTTATTAAGTGCAAGAATTTTTTAGTTGGTTTTTAGATTTTCTAGGTAGACAGTCATATACTCTTCAAATGGAGTTTTATGCCTTACTGGTCAATATGTCTATCTTTAATTTTTTTCTTGTCTTACTGCAATGGACAGGATTGCTAGGAACTATAATTTTCAATGTAATTACTAGACAGTACCTTTTTTGTTCCAATTTTAATGGAATGGTTCCAGTGTTTCATTGTTTCCTCTTGTATTTTAGTAGATAGTGGGGTTTTTTTTTGTTTTTGTTGTTGTTGTTGTTGTTGTTGTTGTTGTTTTTAATCAAGTTAAAGACTTTTAGCTTGTTAAGATTGTTTTTACAAGCTGGAAACTTTTTCCCTTATGTGTTTTTTAAAATACCTGTTGATAAAATAATATATTTTGTCATCTTTAGTACAGCAATTTAGAGAATTTCTAATATACTTTTTAATACCGAACTATCTATGCATTCATAGGACAAACCCTAGCTAGTCTCCTAACTTTTTAAAGGGCCAGATAGTAAATATTTTAGTCTTGGAAGCCATACAGACTCTGTGCAACTACTCAACTCTGACTTTGCAGCTGAAGTAAATGAATGGGTGTAAATGTTCCAGTAACATTGTATTTACAAAGCAGCAGGCCAATGTATGGGTTGCAGTTTGCTGACCCCTGTTCTATTTGGTCTTAACTATCTCTTTGTGATATGTATGTAGCTACATGCTTTTTAAATTTCAACTTAAGTTAGTTAACCATGATTTTGGCCTTATGGTTGAGAGGATATATTTTATCATGTAAAAAAGAGTCCTTATTTTCTATTTAATTATGGTCATGTGAGTCTGACATGTTAACCTTCTAACCTATATTTTTACTTTGTTGCGTCTAATATATTGTAAGATCTCTGAGACCAGTAATACCTTTAGTCTTCTTTGTATCACTAGTACAGTGTCTAGTAGGTCCTTATTAAACATTTTATGAGTGAGTAAATGAAGGACATATTAGCAATATTTTAAATAATTTTATTGAGACATAATTCAGGTATTACAGATTGACCCATTTAAAATATATACAACTCAGTGGTCTTCAGTCTAGTCACTGAAACCATCTCCATTATCTAACTTTAGAATATTTCATTACCTCAAAAGAAACCCCATATTATCAGTCATTCCCCATTCCTCTCATCTCCCAGCCCTAATTTGTTTTCTGTTTTATGGATTTGCCTTTTCTGAACATTTAATGTAGCTAAGACAATACAGTGTGTGATTTTCTTTGACTAGCTTCTTTCACCTTTTTCAAGGGTCATCAATGTTACATGTATGCCAAAAAATATTGCATTATATGGATATACCTCATTTTGTTTATCCATCTATTCATCAGCTAATGGATACTTATATTGTTTTCGCTCTTAGATGAATACTTCTTGTGAAGATTTGTGTATAGGTTTTTATGTGGGCATATATTTTCAGTTTTCTTGGGTATATACTTAGGAGGAATTGCTGGGTCATATGGTACATTTTAAGGAACTGTAAAACTGTTTTCCATAGTTGTTGCATCATTTTACAACCCCAGTAGCAGTATATGAGAGTTCCAGTTTTTCCTTGTCACTTCTTGTCATTGTCTATCTTTGATTTTAACCGTCCTAGTGGGTGTGAAGTGATATCTCAATTAGTTTTTTTTGTTGTTGTTATTGTTTTTAAAAGATTATTTATTTATTTATTTATTTGATAGACAGAGATTACAAGTAGTTAGAGAGGCAGGCAAGGAGAGAGAGGAGGAAGCAGGCTCCCTGCTGAGCAGAGAGCCCGATGTGGGGCTCGATCCCAGGACCCTGGGATCATGACCTGAACCGAAGGCAGAGGCTTTAACCCACTGAGCCACCCAGGCGCCCCTCTCATTTAGTTTTTATTTGTATTTACTAATGCTGTTGATCATCTTTTTGTGGCTTATGGACCATGTGTGTCTTTGGAGAAAGCCTCTCCAAATCCTTTGTCCATTTTTAAAAAATTTATTTATTTGTCAGAGAGAGAGGGAGAGAGAGCGAGCACAGGCAGACAGAGTGGCAGGCAGAGGCAGATGGAGAAGCAGGCTCCCTGCCGAGCAAGGAGCCCGATGTGGGACTCGATCCCAGGACGCTGGGATCATGACCTGAGCCGAAGGCAGCCACTTAACCAACTGAGCCACCCAGGCGTCCCTAGATACAAGTTTCTTATCAAGGTATATGATTTGCACATATTTTATCCCATTCTGTGGGTTGTCTTTATTTTATTTCTTTTTTTTAAAAGATTTTATTTATTTATTTGACAGAGAGAGACACAGCGAGAGAGGGAACGCAAGCAGGGGAGTGGGAGAGGGAGAAGCAGGCTTCTTGCCAAGCAGGTAGCCCAAAGCGGGACTCGATCCCAGGACCTCAGGACCATGACCTGAGCTGAAGGCAGATGCTTAATGACTGAACCACCCAGGCACCCCGTCTTTCATTTTCTTGATGGTGTCCTTTGAAGCACAGAATTTAAATTTTGATGATTTCCATTTTATCTATTTTTTTCCTTTGGTCACTTACACTTCCTGTCATATCTAAGAAACCACTGCCTAATCCAAGGTTAGAAAGATTTACTTCTATGTATTCTAAGAATTTTATAGTTTTAGCTCTTGCATTTAGGTCTCTGATCCATTTTTAGTTCATTTTTCCATATGATATAAGGTGTTTGTGTGTGTAAGGGGAGTCCAGCTCATTTTCTTGCATGTGGATATTTAGCTGTCACAACACCATTTGTTAAAAAGACTATTCTTTATCCACTTGAACTGTCCTGACACTAGTGAATATTTTTAATGTGATTTTTGTTTCTATCACAAAATATAATTCTGAGTCAAGCATACTGTAGTTATACTTTCTGGAAACTCAACAATGAATATGATACGATCATAAGAGGCTGCCGTGATTCTCTTGCAAGTCCCCAGATGATGCACACTTTAGTTTGAAGATGAATGTGCTGTTACAGGGATCCGTGACATTCCAGGATGTGGCTGTGGACTTCACCCCAGAGGAGTGGCAGCTGCTTGACTGTGATCAGAGAACCTTGTATTGGGATGTGATGTTGGAGAACTTTAGAAACCTCATCTCAGTGGGTAAGGACAGGGGGTGGTGACTCCTCAGTGGAACTAAGAATATACTCCTAGTGCCCTTCCTCTAGGACTTGTGGAAGCT
>PISX010033306.1:0-15247 GCA_004024625.1 Mellivora capensis | reverse complement strand
AAAAAAAAAAGAATAAGAAACAAAAAATAAAAATAAAAGCCAAAGCATAAAATGACAGCGATAAACTAAAATTAATTACATTAAATATAACTCTCCTTAATACACCAATAAATACAAAGATTGGCAGAATTGTTGAAGAAATCACCCAACTATATGCACTTTATAAGAAATTCACTTCAATTTCAACATTGCTGGCTTTATAGTAGAAATATGGAAAAATATATTAATGCAAACATCAATTTAAAAAAGCAGAATGGCTATATTAATAATCTGTAAAAGGAGGCTATAGAGCAAAGAAAATTACTATAAATAAAGAGGAACATTACATAAATGATTGAGAAATCAGCCCACGAGGAAGTCATAATGATCCAAAATATGTATCCAACAAGAAACAGAGTCTCAGGGTGCCTGGGTGGCTCAGTCAGTTAAGCGGCTGCCTTCAGCTCAGGTCATGATCCCAGGGTCCTGGGATCGAGGCCCATGTTGGGCTCTCTGCTCAGCAGTGATCCTGTTTCTCCCTCTCCCTCTGTCTGGCTCTCTGCCTACTTGTGTTCTGTCTGTCAAATAAATAAATAAAATCTTAAAAAAAAATAAAGCCCTTAAAAAAAAGAAGAAACAGATTCTCAAAATACACAAGACAACAATTATAAGACAATAAATAGAGCATGGTGATCTAATGTACAGCATGGTGACTATTGTTAATAATTATACACTTGAAATTTGCTGAAATTGAAATTAAGCATTCTCACCACAAAAAGAAAAAGGTAACAGCGTAAAGTGGTGGATACGTTAATTAACCTGATTGTAGAACTCATGTCACAGAGTAGATGTATATCAAATCATCACATTGTACACTTTTAAGATACACAATTTTATTTGCCAATTATGCCTCATTAAAGCTGGAAAATCAGATTAAAGAAAGCAACCGCTGATAGAGCTGGAAGGAGAAATGGGCAGATCCACAGTTACAGTTGGGGGTTCCAACATCCCCTCTAAGCAGCTAACAGAACTCATAGAAAGATGCTAGGATATATAGATCTGAACAACATAATGAATCAACAGTACCCGACCGACAAGTATAGAACATGCCACCCAACAACAACATGTGTTTTTTAACAAATACCATGAAATATTCATCAGGATAGACTATATCTGGGGCCATAAAAGAAGCTCCAAGAAATTTATAGTAATTGAAGTCAAACCGAGTAAGCTCTCTGGCATAATGGGAGCAAATTAGAAATAATAACTGCCAGTTGACAGGAAAATCTCTGAATACAAGAAAATTAAACAACATCCTTCTAAATATCCCATGGGTCTAAAAGGAAATCTAAAAAGAAAACTTAAAAATAATTCAAAAAATAAAGTAAAAAGTTAACTCAATCCACCAGTCAATCTGAATGGAAATGAAAATGCAACATGTAAAGTTTGTGGGATACAGCTGAAGTGATGCTGCGAGGAAAATGATTAACACAAATTTTTTATATTGGAAAATAATAAATGTCTCAAATTAGTAATCTAATTTCCTACCTAAATAAATTAAGGGGAAAAAAGAGAAATAAATCAAAAGCAAGTGTTGAAAAGAAATAAGAAACAACAGAGATGAATGAAGTTGAAAATAGAAATTCAATAATTAAATCAGTAAAGCCAAAAGCTAGTTTTTTGAAAAATAAATGAAATTTATTGTGTAGCATGACTTTTGGGAGAGAGAAGACACCAATTAGCAATAAAATGAATAAAATAAAATCCATCATTATAGACCCTACAGCTATTAAAAGGAAAACAAGGGAATGTAACAAGCAATTTATGCTCATAAATTCCACAACCTGGAAGACATGAACTGATTCCTTGAAAACCACAAAATACAAAATCTCAACAAAGATGAAATACATCATTTAAATAGTACTATAACCATTAAAACCTTTTATTTGATAACTAAAACCTCTCTGGAAAGAAAAATCCCTGGGCTGATTTCACTGGGGTTCTACCAAACATTAGAGAAGAATTAACACCAGTTGTACTCAACCTCTTTTAGAAAATAAAAGAGGGAGACATACTTCCCAAGTATTATTTAAAGGCCAGACTTATCTTGATACCAAAACCAGAAGAAGACAGAAAAACAAAACAAAACGACAACAACAACAACAAAACACTGTAACTTAAGGCTTCGCAAGAGGAATTCTGAAGCTTAACAGCAGAATGTTCTAACATCTCTTACCATTCCCAAATTCTATGCAGTTATTTCTGTGTATTTTAGCTTTTTAATTTTATTTCACTTTATTGTCTCTAATCTCAAGAAACATTATCATTTTATTATTATTATGTTTACCCTATATTTGCTGACATTTACCCACATAAGCTCTAATTCTTTTTTCTTCTTATTCCTTTTTTTTCATTCAATGGTAATTTTTTCTTCTAGAGGTGGGTCACTGGGCACTATCTTTAACAATACTCTACTCAGAGGTGACTTTTTGTTGCCCCGCTACAGTGTCCTTGTTCTTGAATCTGATTTTGGCACACCTTTCTCAGTTGACAATTCTTTTCCTTTGGAACTTTGAAAATTTTATCTTCTATCTTCTAATTTTCATTGTTTCTATTTAGAAATCTTCTGATACCATCATTCATTTGAACTAATCACCAAGTTCCTAATTATAGTGACTATATTTTTCATGTCTGCAAGTTTTATATTTTTAATTATGTCTGGTTATTTTTATAGTCTTTGCTCCTGGGTCTCAGTGTTGTTCTGGTTTCTGTGACTCTCTTTCATGGTGATAACTTTTTTTTCAGTAGTTTTGATAAGTTTTAATTGTGGACTCATATGTGTGGTTCAAGTTAATAAAACCTAGGGGCGCTAAAGGGACTGATCAAATGCTCTTCTTTAAGATTGTATTTATTTATCTGAGGGTGAGATCACAAACAGGGGGAAGGGGTAGAGGGAGAAGCAGACTCCTCACTGAACAGGGATCCCAATGCAGGACTTGATCCCGGGACTCTGGGATCATGACCTGAGCCAAAGGCAGATGCTTAACTGACGGGAGCCACCCAGATGCCCCTGAAATGCTCTCCTTTAAAGAAGATTTGCGTTTACTCTTGCTAGGAGCCAGGGAGCACTGTTGGTTTAGGAGCACTCTTGGAGGTTCAAAGTTTAATGTAGAATTTATTTATCCTTTAGAGCCAACCCATCAGATCACCATGGGCAAGCCCCAGGTTCATATACATGGCTGCTGATCACTGATACTTCTGGAACAACTTTACATACTTAAAACTTTTCTTAGTACTGATCTTTAGTTTCCAAGAACTAAGTACTGTGACTTTGAGAGCATGTTTTAAAAAATGGCAGCCATTCTTCCTTGAAAAAGCCAGGAGACTAGAAAACTAGTGAAATGAGCTATGTTCGACCTTCTGTGTTGTGGGGTTCTGGGGGCACCATGGTGACAGCTTCAGGGTCTCAAGTGGAGGACTAGGTGTCTGTTCTATGTGGAGTCAATTATAAATTTGCATGTGATCGATATTGTCTTATCCCCTTTGTTAGTGAGTAGTTAATAAATGGCCTTTGCTAAAACATAACACATTTTCTGGGAATAAAAAAATCATTTTTAGAATCCCTGACAAGTTCCGAAGAGCATTACAAAAAGCACACGAAGGATGTCGCTTTAAGTCTTCACGCTAACGATGCTTGCCTTGGTTCCAAGTAATGACACATGTCGTCTGTGTCCACTTGCAGTTTGAAGAAACTCGCTGCGAGCTAGGAAGACTATTTTAAAAGATGTAGAAAAACAGATGGTTTTATTTACATAACTTTACATGAAAATAGACTAAGAATAGATTTTTTTTGTCATTTGGATATTCACTTGTGCCTCTCCTTCATTTTTCCTAATAATAATTCTATGATTCCTGAGTCAGTGTTAATGGCGGGTTTTGTGTCTGGATCTTGCCAGTGCAAAAGAATCTTGTGTCCCTAACAGCAAGGAATCTGGTTCACCGTTTCCCTTCCATATCAGCATGAGCCTTGGTACTTACTTTACTTACTTCCTATCCCCCTCCGCTTTGGTAGGGACCAATGTGGGTACTGATTACTGATTAGGCTACATTCCCACTGACCCAGGAACTCTGGAACAAGCCTCTGTGCTTGTATATGCTGTGTAATGGTGGTCCTAATGGAGCATCATCTGGGATTCAGACACAACTGACTATATCTGGAAATCAATGGGGAAAGCCTCCTGAAAGTCCTCTTGGAAGAGAGTGTGAGTACCTCCCAGGAAAGAACTGAACCAAAGGAAGTGGGACCAGGCATGATAACTGAGTTCCAATGAGCAGGTCTAAGTAGCTGGGGAGGTGACCCAGGTGTGAAAGCTCTGTCATGGTGTGTTTCCCTTGGCCCAGCCCACTTGCACACACACCTGCCTTTGTCAGTGCTACATGAAGGAGGAAGGAGGTAACTGGGACAGAGATTGCTTGCAAATGTTAGAGCCATGCAGTGAACACACCCCTTAAATTTAGCCCCTTGTCCTCCCACCTAAAAATCCAATCACTGCAACAGTTATCGCCCCAAAGCAAAAGGGGCACCTGCATCCTCTCTAGCAAGATAGCATGCCATGCAGAGAAGACTCCAGATGGCTTCCTGCAGTGTGGAGAAAGCCATTTCTGCCCCTCCGTCAAGGCTTAGTGTGTGGTGGGTGACACGTGATCTGGGTGGCTTAGACGGGGGTCAGCAAACTTTCTAAAAAGGGCCAAGAATATGTATTTTAGGGTTTGCAAGCCATACTGTTTTGGTTGCAACTATTCAACTCTGCTGCTGTAGCTGGAAAGCGGCCGTAGACAGCACTTAGGGAAAGGGGTGCAGCTGTACCACAACAAAACCAGACTGAGGTGCCCCCCCAACCTCCAGGACAGAGTCTGGAGCTCCCCATCCTGGCACTGGCACTGCTGGATGGCTGTGGGCAGGTTTCCGCCTTGACAGTGTGCTCGCTCACTGACCATGTCTCAGGGTCTTCATGAAGTCTGAATGCGGGCAGGACAGGGTGGTGGCGAAGGTCACGCCCTAGGTCCGAGATCGTAAGCAGGCGCTATAACTTCTCCATATCCCGCTTCCTTGACTGCACAATTGAGACAATGACAATAACAGCACTCACTGTCTCAGAGTCTGCTGTGGGAAAGGTGAGTGGGAGGATTTAGTGCCGGGCCTGGTACAGAGAGAGATGTGGTGGTTTCTGTCATGAAAGATGGTGAGCAGAAGAGACAGAACATGGCAGGGAAGGTCTCTTCTGGCCTGGAGAGGACATAGGTGAGTGTTAGTTTAGGGAAGAGTCAGATTGGGATGGGGAGGTGGATGGTTTACGGCCCATCAGGGGCTTGGAGAGCCCTGGAAGCCCAGGTGAGAAGCAGCGTGTGCTGCTCAACAGAAGGACACTTAGCTTGGCCCTCGAAAGTCTCTCAGATGCCATGTGGCTGTGACACCACAGTCAAGAGAAACACCTCTCCTGCCAACAGCCATGTGCCCCACAATGAGAAGAGCTCGCCCTGTGGCACAGCTGGAGGGTTCTTGCTGAGCCAAGGTGCTGGGTGGAGACGACCAGCAGACCGTTGCAGGGATCACCAGCCAGTAGGAGCCGAAGCGGGATGGAGTCTGCAGAAACCACTACGAGCTTTGAGCAATACTTGAGCCAAAAGAAGGCACCACCACCCCCTGCTTTCATACCAAATGCCAGCAGAGTATGAGGCAGATGGGAGGAAAAGGCTACTGCTTGAGAAGCAGAGGGCACGGCGGGGGAGCCTCCACCTGCCTCCGTCACAGGAGTGTCACAGGCACTCATGCTGGCAGGAGGGGGGCGGGGTGAGTGTCTGGGTGGTTCCTGGAGAGACTGAGCTGTGGGGTTACATTTTAAGCTGGATAGAAGGACAAGACTGTTAATGTTTCCTTTTCTAATCCCAACTTCCTAATTCCAAGTCTTATGAGGAAAATGGAATGAGTCTTGAGCCTAGGAAAGGGGTTACATATTCTCGGTTTATTCAATCTGAGTAAATGTTGTGTTTCTTCTTCACCACTGACACTAACAGAAGTTTAGGGTACAAATGGCAAAGCTTTGGGACCTTCCTGAGAGTGACTAACACAGAACAGGGAAGAAGGAGTTCCCATTAGGTCTTGGCAACAAAGCTGCGTGTGGCTCTAGACTTCCAGAGCTTCTGAGCTCCAGCACGTGGGGAAAAACACGTAGTGTAGACACGACCTGCCCTGGAGCATGGTCAGAAGTTACGGTGGCTTTGTGTGGTTTTATGATGGTTGGTCCAAACTGTTTCTAACCTCCTATGAAACAGGCATCTTTGCAACATTCCTTAACTCCAGTATAATTTGGTTTTTTTTGATTGTTAACATGACCCTGCCTCCATTCCTAGATTAGCAAGGCATCCTGTGTTATTCTGATGTTATGAGTTTATTATTATACATGTGGTTTGTGATGCGCTCCCTCCCCTTCCTTCTTCAGTGGTTCCTGAAGGGACCATGCCTGATGCAGAGGGTTCCTTGACCACGGGTGGAAACCATGACTCTAGTGTGTATTATCCATTGTTGGACAGAGGGACTAACGGTGTTCTCTTGGAAACATCACAGCATTCATGCCACCACCCAAGTGGGATCTGCTCAGAATCTCACCTCTAAACATAAAGTGAATCTTCTCCTCAGACGAGGTTTTATCCATAATCACAAATACATGAGAAATCTGCAAAGAGAACTCAAAACTCCAAGAGACCCAGTTACTAAGCCAAAGACACAGAAAACTGAAACAAGACTGAGCTACCATCTCAAAGTGCAAACTTCAAAGAAGGAAAGGCTGCCACTCAGGCCACCTGATTAATAAGCTCGTGTACGAACACCCTACCCAGAAGAAATACATGAACAATTTCTACTAAAAGAACCCAGGCTGAAAGGATCAAAACCATGAGTGCCCCACAGGGGCCGTTATAGTCTCTGAAGAACCCACGTTCACCAGACCCATTAATGCGTCACTTGAACATGCACAGGTGGATGGACACACAGCACGTTGTGGGGTTGGATGTAGTTTTCACTCTATTATCTAGAGTCAGTCAAGTCCTGAATTATAGACACTTCCACAGATTCTTCTTGAGAACCTAGACTGAGTGGATCATACCTGAATATTACAAATACATTTTTAATGGGGAAATGTTTAAATGCAATAATACTCCCTCCACCATTTATTTTAATGGGATCGACGTATGCCAGGGAGTGCATCCAAGATCACCAATGTGACTGACAGAAGAGACAACAGACACACGTCTCCCGATGGTGTGAATGTTTATTTTCAAAGGAAACGTCCCATGGCTTTCCTCATACTGCAGAAGCACAGAGCCTTGTCTCCCCTCCACGCAGATCTGCAAGCCCTGCTCCCGCTGGAGAGGGCGGAGCAGGTCCTCAGCAAATGTTTGTGATCCAGCAGCAGGGAAGAGGAGCTGACCCATAAACACGGGTCCCAAGGTGGGCCCTTGATCTGAAATATGCACACGTTAACGCTCCATGGCCATTTCCCGCCTCTCCTGAAAGATGTTGGTGAAAGCTTGAGTCCGCCAAGATCCTGCTCCAAGTCCGATGACACAATGAGCCCCAGAGTGGGTGTCCATGAAGGACAGTGCTCCTCTGGAGTGAAGGACAGAGACGAATGGGACAGTGGCAGAAACATGCTGCGTGTCCAACAGGCTTGGCTCCCCCCGCCCCAGCACTGCGGTCCGCACGTCGTCCCCCACACGCGCAGCCACCCAGGCACACTGGCGTGGGACAGGCTCCCTGCTCCGGACCAGGGGGAGTCTCCAGCCTCGCACCCTCGTCCTTGGCCCTCGGGCCCCAGGCCGTGGAGTCCGCAGAGCGACCGCTCCTGGCTGATGGCTGGGCCTCGGCCGCTTGCGCGGTAACTGCCAAGTTTATGGGGATTTAGGGTAAAAGGAAAACTGCAAGCAGAAAGGTTAGAAGGTCTTCCCCGGGTTTACTGATTTTGCTCTGGGCTTTACCAGCGGGCTCAGGCCCCACCATGTCATGTCCTGCAAGACCCTCCGGACTCCACCAACCGCGAGCGGAAGAGCGGAACAGCGCACACTTGGTTCAGGGCGTTTGGAACTTGCGTCTCGGTAGGGAGTTGCTGCCAGACGCGAAGCTCCCCAGGGCGCGGCAGTGGACCGGGCCTCTGCCTTCGGCCCCTGCCCCGGGCACGAACCCCCCCCGTCTGCCGCCCCGCCCCGCCCCCGCTGCTGAGTGTGGGACACGGACGACAAGCGCACAGCCCGGAGGGGCCCCGCCAGCTTCCGGCCTGCGACCCTGCGACGGTGGAAGGGACCCGGGCCGCTCGCCCATCCCCGCGCCCGGCCCGGCCCCCCGCGGCCGCGGCCCCTCCTCCCCAGCTCCCGGGGCGGGGGCGCGGCCGCCCGCGCGCTCAGGCGTCTGAGGCCCCGCGGCCGCCCCGCGCCGACCCGCTCCGCGCCGCTGGGAAGGCCGCAGCTCGCGCGTCGGACGCGCCCAGGGGAGCGCCGGGTGTCGGCCCGCCACGGAGCGCGACCCTCCCCGGGGAAGGGCCTGCGCGCCGCTGCGGGAAGCGCCCGCGAAGGACCGGGGAGACGCGCCGCCGCGCCCCGAGGAGCCGCGGGCCCAGCCGCGGGGCCGGGCCGGAGCGCGCCCGGGGGCCCCTGCGCGAGGCGAGGGCGCGGGCGTCGGGAGCGGCCGGTGGGACTTGCCCGGCTCGGGGACACGCAGCGGAGGCGCCAAGTGCGTCTCGGCCCCTCGGGCGGCGGCAGGCAGCACCGGCGGAGGCACCCGCACCGCCCGCCGGGGACACGCGGCTTCCGGACGCGGGACGCTCCGTGCACGACGCCCGGCGCCGCGGCCGTGCGGTGCGTCTGCGCATGCTCCGTGCGC
Organism: Mellivora capensis; assembly: GCA_004024625.1. Classification (NCBI taxonomy): domain Eukaryota; kingdom Metazoa; phylum Chordata; class Mammalia; order Carnivora; family Mustelidae; genus Mellivora; species Mellivora capensis. The sequence goes on along the minus strand of PISX010033306.1, from coordinate 6,336 downwards.
GTGCTCCATGCGCGTGCACACGTGTGCGCGTGCACGTGTGCGTGTCGGAGTGTGCGTGGTACGTGCGCGCGCCGCCCGCCTGTGCGTCCGCAGGGTGTGTGCGGGAGGGGCCCTCGCCGCACCGCAGCTCCGCCGGCCTGTGGCAACCAATGGGAAGTGAGGCGCGTGACCAGCCCGTGCGCGGGGAGGGGTGGGGTCCTGTGACGCGTGGTGGGCGGGTCCCGGAGAGAGGGTGGGGCCTGTGACGCGTGGTGGGCGGATCCCGGGGAGGGGGGGGGGCCTGTGACACGTGGTGGGCGGGTCCCGGGAAGGGGCGGGGTCCTGTGATGCGTGGTGGGCGGGTCCCGGGAAGGGGTGGGGTCCTGTGACACGTGGTGGGCGGGTCCCGGGAAGGGGCGGGGTCCTGTGATGCGTGGTGGGCGGGTCCCGGGAAGGGGTGGGGTCCTGTGACACGTGGTGGCCTTCCCCCTCTGCCGCTGCCCTTCGCCCTGCTTGCGGGTGCGCTCTCTTTCTCAAGGAAATCAAACCTTAAAAATATATGCATATATTTCAATTTTCTCAAGTTTTCACAAGTATGATCCCCTTTAATCTCTTCACATGCAAGTGGCCGTTGTAGCAGCCTAGGTCGCATGAGCTTCCTCGCTGCTCTCCCAGGCACAGGAAGCCCTACGTCTTCCCTTCCCGAGGCCCAGCGGACTCGAGTCCTGAGTCCGTGCAGAGCAGATCCCCGCCACGGGGAAACCACCCAGCAATCACCACCGAAAGACGGATAGGAAATATTCCTGCTGGAAATTAAACATTTTACTTCCAAGTAGCACATATGTTTAAGAAAAAAATCAAATCACCATGAAATTTAAAACTAGTATAAAAGGAGTGACGGGAGATATCCACATGAAAACACAAAATCGACTAAAGGCTCATTTGCAGACTTAAGTGCATATCTTAGGAGAAAGAAAAATGAAAAAAATCAAAAAGTGAAATAACTTTCAAGAAGTCTGCAGTAGCCAAAAAAGGAAAGAAAAAGATCAGACTAGATAGAAGTTCATCGAGACTCCCATTAAAAGAAAAGGTAAAGCAGAGAAGGGAAGCCTGTCCCTTGAATCAACCAAGAACCCTTATCCAGACTATATTGAGATCATTTTCATATCAGCACAACAAAGCAGCCAACACTAAGGAAAAGCGTGGGCAGGACTTAAGCTTAGGAACAGGGATGTCCCAGGGGCCAGCGGACAGAGGAAAAGATGCTCCTGTCGGGAGCTAACGGAGCAGCGGAGGCAGCCCCAGCCCACGGCGCAGCCGGGACTGGCCCTGTCCTTCCTGGGCGTTCCCAGGCAAGCCCTGGGCAGGGCAGCCCTCACACATTGCTGGGGGATGTGAGTCAGCTCAGCTACCCCGGGAACAGTTTGAGTCCATCTCGACGGGGGACAACATGCGCACCTGTGCCCCAGCAGGCCCACCCCAGGGTGAGGCTCACGGCCGTGGGCACAGAGGCCGGCACAAGGGGGATTCCGGCAGAGCTATGGTATTGACCCCATGGTGAGCAGCCCCGAGTTTCTCGGTTCTGGGGAGGTTCTGGGGAGCAGAATCCTATCCAGCGACAGAACCAGAGGGACCGCAGCGGCAGGAGCAGGTGCATCTCCGGACGAACACCGAGAGGAGGGGCTGCAGGGTCGTGTTTCAGCAGGTCAGCAGCGCACGGCACCGTCCGACTCAGGGACGTAGGCTTCTGTGTTAGACGTTTTCGGAAAAGCATATGCATGGGTAGGTTTATAGACAGAAAAGTAGTGAACCCTGCGGGCAGGGGAAGGGTCACGGTCTGGAGCAGACAAGCGGGTCAGCCTTGGTATTGATCAGGCAGGAGCTGCATAGACGATAAGTAATTGAAGAGCGTATATTTGCTTTTCATCTTTTTTAAAATATTTCACTATGCTAAGAATATATTTAAAAATAAAGTGAGCCACATTAAAAATCAAAGCTGAATTAAAGAGGAGACGGACATTCGCCCGACCTGGGACGGAGGGACTCTCCCGACGGGGCACTGGACCTCAGGTGGCTGTCCCCTCAGCACTCAGTCTGGATTCCAAAGTAGGCTGAGAACTGCACCCGTGTGAAGGACTGAGGCCAGACTCATTGCTCACGGCTACGGGAAAGCTTCCTGCCATATACACACACATTTTTTCTTTTTTTTTTTTTTTTTATACTGTGGGCAGGAGACCTGTTTCCTGCTGCGCCCCTCTGCCTGGAGCTAACAGCAAGAGGACTGACTGCCTCCGGTCTGGCCGCCGTCTCCAGCTGCTGGGGTGAGGCCATGGAGACTCAGTCACTGGCCCAGAACTGTGCAGCCACTGGCCCGCCAAAAGGACCCGGATCACCAATCTTCAGTCTTCACGAGTAAATAAGAAGAAAATGTCTCTTGATTTAAAAAAGGTCATTTTCACAGTCTCCAAAAATTTTACTTTTTAATTTTTAAAATTTTTTTCCAGAAAATTTCCTTATTTGAGAGTTGACTGCGTGTGACAGTGGGGCACAGTCTGTACTTACGGAACTCTGGTTGGAATAAGCCGGTAGTCAAGAGAGGTTAGTAAAGCTTTTACAGCCACGTTCACTGTGCTCCACCAAACCTAGACGGCTCTGCTGGAAACAGAACTACCGTATCATTAAAGTTAACATTTCACTAAAGTGCTGGGATCAATGTAATTTAAACTCAGATAGAAGGTGATAGGGTCTCAGGGTCAAATTCATGATGCCTGATGCCGAGAATGGGGTTTCAGCCTCCACTCCAAGCTGCCCCCGCCCCGTGGGTTCGAGTCACATCTGCAACTCACTTTAGCACATTTCTGTGGTTTAATTTCCTTTGGTTTTCCTTATAACCCTGTTTTGAAGAAGTGGATGAACTGATCTGACCTTGCTTTTTTTGAACAGTTTACAGAGGGGATCTAAAATTTTCCAGCTACATTCAAAACTTAGAAAAAATATGCTTTAGAGTTAGAAAAAATTTTGCTTTATAACTTCTTTTTTTAATGTCAGCATTTTGGAGTCTCATTTGTCTTGGTTTAAATTTAGGCTAGAAAAAGAATAGTGCAAATAGCCCTGGTATTTTGGGAACAACTCCCTGAAGACGATTTTGGGAATACAGGCTGCCAGGTCAGCGCAGCCCCCACCGGGGAACCACGGGGGCCTCCCTGCACCAGCAAACGTCGTGGACCTCCTCCCTGTGTTTGCAGGTAGCCTGTCCGCTCTGGTCCCGCTGGGCAGCCCAGAAGGGTGAGGGAAGGAAGCAGATGTGCCAGGTGAGTCTGTTGACGTTTCCTACTTTCCCCTCAACCACCACCGTCAAGCTCGGTGACGCCTCAAGAGCCCAGGCGGGACCCTAGCGGATGGGCCCCTGCTTCTGGCTGCTGGGATGGGGGTCTCTGGCTCGGTGGCCTCGGAGAACATTGTGCAACTGGACAAACCAACCAGCAACAAAAGAAAGGCAGGGGGTGGCCAGGCGTCGTTTCAGCCATAATTCTTACAATTAGGTGAAATATAGAGCCTCCAACAAGAAAAGAAGGATAAATCTCGTATTCCCACAATATTGTGATAAATGATTTTTATCATGTTACTTAAGATATGGTAAGAGATAGTTTGATATAAAATCTTTTAATTCTTATACAACTAAAAAACCACAAATTGTAATACCAATTAACATTGACAATACTAATTCAATGTGCTGAGTGATGTTTAGCTAAAACCAGTGGTTGAACAGGATTCAACCTGTCCTGTGCGGGTTTTTCGAGTTGGCACGTGTGGGCTCCTCCTGTTCAGCCCCTTTCCAACTGGAACCACGGGTCACCCTCATTTCCGCTGTGCACGCGGCATCGTGCAGCTGTCACGTGATGGAACGCATCGGCCGGTCCCCGCTCATCCGCTGAGTCACCCTCAGGCAGTGTTGTGAACAATTTGAGACAAATACAAGAAACGAGGCCATGATCCATAGTATTAAGGGGATATAAGTGGTCATAGAGGTGTCTTAGAATTTTTTAGACTAAGTTTACTAAATAATCTTGAAGTAAACTTAAAAATTCTTCTAGAATATGTGATCATCCCTGATGCAGTATTTTTGGACCTCAGTCTGAGAAATGTTGACTTTATCAAGGAATCAGCTCCATTTCAGCCTTTAGGGTTTGCTGAGCTGAGCCCCATGAACCAGCAGATCACGGAGGACTACCTGGGATGCAGACAGATCCGCCAGATGAAGTACAGGACGCCCAGTTAAATGTTACTTGTAGGTAAACAATACATTTTTTGTCACTATAAGCAAGCCTCAAACCTGCGTGGGACATACTTCTTACTAAAAAGTTCCTCATTGTTATCAATATTTGAGTTGAACTGGTAGTCAGTTTTGTATGTTTGTGTTTGCTTATCTGCTTACTTAATCTTGAATACCTAGATGCAGAACATCTTTAGGGTCAAGGTGGGAAGCATCTGGTGGGTCATATGACCAATAATTCAACCTAAATGGAAAAATCCCTTAAGCCTTGACCATCAGTGTACCTCTGCCCCTGTCTCGTGCCAAAGCAGTTTTGAAGAGTAAATTCTTCAACGCTACATAGGTCTCATTTAAGGTATAGCAAAGCACAAAGGAAAATAAGGGGCCATGGCTAGGCATCGCAGAGCTGGTCCATAATTTATCTTCTCTTTCCTGCTCTTTCTATGGGTGTAAAATAAATGCCCCAATGCAGAAGTCCTTCAGAAGAGGTGGGAGTCAGCTGGTGGCTTTCTGAGAAGACCCATGACCACACCTCTACCATCCTGTCCACGGCAGATGGCCGAGGTGTACCCATGGTGTGCCTGTAGCAGAGAAAACCCTCGCAGAAGTTGTGCAAAGTGGGGCTCCTCGTGGGAGGAGCGCGGTTGTGCAGAACTGGCACACCAGGCCCGGGGAGAACATCCCCCCTTCTTGCTGACTGAGTAACGGAGGGCAAGCAGCGTGGAGGGGAGCAGCTGGGGAGCCGGGGCCGGGCACGGCCCCAAGTGCCTCTGAACCCAGCCTCACGTCCTTCCTGGCATCGGGTTCAAGATGGAAATTTTAAAATCTGTTTTATTACATTAGGTTTTTAAAAAAATCCTCTCATTCCATTGTCACATTTATTTCTTAATAGACTCAACAGTAACACTTTCTGCATTAGGTAAATTTCTCCGTGAGAACGAGGCTCATTTTACCTGCACGCACTCCCTGCTGCCGGTTCACCGCCGTGAGCCCAGGAGCTCACTAATGCTGGGCCTGATTTTGGAAGGAAACACACGTGTGTGCACGCAAACACTTCAGAGCTGTTTCCAGAGTGTTCTCTCTACTTTTGAGGTTGAGACGTGACCCTTAGCTCTTTAGTAGTCAAAAGCAAAGGCCTGCTTGGTCACAAAGCAATAGAATAGGGAAGAGGCTTCTCCAGCTGCCGGGGTTCACCAGGAGGAAGCAGGGCAGACTGGGCCATCCCCGGGACCGGGGCTGCCCAGGGTGGCCACAACCTTCCCCGAGCTGATGAAGACGAGACCACAGGACGTGAAGAAATTCCTCTGTCCAGAAAATTAACCTCAGCGATGATTTATAAGGACAAAAAAAGTGTTCATAGGCAAATAGGGATGTGTTTGCCCATTGAGAACCCACTGGGACCTGGCTTTCGGGGACAGGGGACATTTTCTCGTGGATTGGACACCTCTGTTGTTGATGGGGGCTGTACCAAAGGAAATACGAAGGACAACGAAGTTTCTTATAATCCTATGCTCCATGAAGAGGAGCGAAATAGGGTGACGGGTCTTGAATGACTCAGTAGCCACCGTCCTTGTGTGGTCAGAGACCCTCTTGCGAAAGCAACATGGGGAAGAATCCGACCACCAGTTCCAGTCGTGACTCCCAACCTTGCCGCCCGTGTGACCCTGGACAAGGTGCATCCCCCCACCCCTTCAAGCACTGGCCAGCGAAGGTGAGAGCCGGTTCTCACAGAGCACAGAATCTTCTGTGTTGCGGGACTCCCGGTCGCCATGGCTAGTGCTGGCTGGACCGACCATCTAGGGATGAAGGTGAAGAGGGCTCTCCCGCATCCCAGCCTCGTTCCTACACCACACGCACCGGCACAAGGAAGAACGAGTTTCGGTGGGGGCCAACTCCAGGTTTAAAAGTCAGCCGACGCCAGTACCATGCTGTCTTGGTGATCACAGCTTTGTAGTAAAGCTTGAAATCAGGTAATGAGATGCCACCAGTTTTATTTTTGTTTTTCAACATTTCCTTAGCGATTTGGGGTCTCTTCTGATTCCATACAAATTTTAGGATTATTTGCTCCAGCTCCTTGAAAAATA
>PISX010033305.1:0-15238 GCA_004024625.1 Mellivora capensis | reverse complement strand
TGGAATACTATGCAGCCATCAAAAGAAATGAAATCTTGCCATTCGCAACAATGTGGATGGAACTAGAGGGTATCATGCTTAGTGAAATAAGTCAATCAGAGAAAGACAACTATCATATGATATCCCTGATATGAGGAAGTGGAGATGCAACATGGGGGACTAGGGGGGCAGAAAAAGAAGAAAAGAAACAAGATGGGATAGGGAGGGAGACAAACCATAAGTGACTCTTAATCTCACAAAACAAACTGAGGGTTGCTGGGGGGAGGGGGGTCGGGAGAGGAAGGTGGGGTAATGGACATTGGGGAGGGTATGTGCTATGGTTAGTGCTGTGAAGTGTGTAAACCTGGCGATTCACAGACATGTACCCTGGGGATAAAAATATGTTTATAAAAAATAAAAATTAAAAAAAAGAACTCTAAAATCTAATATATTGTACACAAACATATTTTTGAACTTTAGATCTATTTTTATAATTGCCTTTTAGATATCGCTTTCAAGGACCTAATATTAAAAATAATGAAAACTGAGATCACTATTCACCTAAAAATATGCCTGCTATTCTTTCTATCTTCACATATTGGTTAAATGTAAACATATAAAGAGCTAGAAATCTGGAATGTATCACTGACTTCTTCCTCAATTCCATGCCTAATTAATCATGACCATCTCTCAATGCCATATACAAAGTCTTTCATATTTATCTCATATTTATTTATTCTTCCTCCTTATTTCATCAACCTGGGGCAGGCCAAAATCATTTCTTATGTGAATATGGCATTTTAACTTCCCACATGGAAACTTGATTTCCAGAAATATGTTTTCTGCATCCCATTTAGAGCACTCTTTGAAGATAAGGGAAATCTAACTAATAACCCATTACATAACTTCTCCTTTTAAAGTGATATCTAAAATTTTTAAAATTACTTAAATATCCTTATCTCATCTGGCCTTCTCTGATCATACCATTTTTAATTTTATATATCCAAATATAATGTATAGATACAGTTGGATATTTGTGTATGGAACCCAAACAGGTGAATATAATCTTTTTTTCTAAATCCCTTTGGACTGAAAAAGTGAATTAAACTTTATTGTGGCATTAAGGGTGTTTTTTGAGGTAAAGAAGAAGAGGCTATTATCTGCTCTTAAGCTATAATAAATAGAAATATGTATCTGAGCAGTCAAAATCCAAGAAAAGCCTCCAAAGTACTCAATAATCTAAAGAAGTTCAAGAGAGAGAGAATCTTGATGTAAATGATGAGATATTAACCAATGTAACATTATGAGCTTTGGAGTGTACAACACTTACCTAGATCTCTGACATCAAGGAGCTTAAAATTTAAGAGCAGATATAAGCAATTATTTAAAAATCCACAAAAGTGTGACAAAGCCTATATGATTTGGATAAGACAGGTATCCAAAGAGTATATATCACTTTATTTTGTCATATGAATCTTGAATATGCACCTACCCAACAGTTTAAGGTCTCTTTTCCCAAAGTGTCACACCACTAGAATGAAATGTTCAAAGATGATTTTTAGATACTGCATAGCTGCTTGCCACCCTAATGATCCACTTCTGTGCACAGTGGACCTGAACTTGGCATGGATTGAGAGAATCAGGAGATAGAAAGATCTGAGATCAAAAAGTAATAAAGTATGAAAATATTTCAGATATTTTATTCATGTTAAGACTTTGGATTTTACCCTGAGTGATACAAGGAACCACTGCAGTTTATTGCAGAGGATTATCATGCTATAGAATATAAATTCGAAAGAACATTATGTCAGCTGTTGATAATAAATTGTGGGAACCATAGATCTAAGGAGACTAGTGAGAAGGTGTTTCAGATACCTGAAATGAAGGTGATGGTGGCTCACATGGGGAATAGCAGTGTATAGAATGAGAAATGTATGGATTCTGGACATGCATATTTTTCCCTTTGGAATAATATATTTCATTTTTTAATTTTATATTTTCCATGTTTTTCCCTAAAAACAAGGACGTTTACTTCAACCAGAATTAAATAATCAAAATCATGAGATTAAATTTGATACTGTACTGTTTTCATATCTGTATATACTTTGGAGGTGGAACCAACAAGATTTCTTGCCAATTAAAGCTGTTTATAAGTGGGGTTTCCTGGATGGCTCAGTCAGTTAAGCGTCCAACTCTTGATGTCAGCTCAGGTCTTGATCTCAGGGTCACAAGTACAAGCACCACATTGAGCTCTACACTGGGAATGGAGCATACATAAAAAAAAAAGAAAGAAAGAAAGAAAGAAAAGGCAAATATAAGTTGTTTTAAATAAAAGAGAGGAGTTGAGGACAACTGTAAAGTCAATACAGTTGAAGTAATACAGTTACTTCAACTATATTTGTTTTATTTTTATTTTTTAAGATTTTATTTATTTATTTGACAGAGAGAGAGAGAGAGATCACAAGTAGGCAGAGAGGCAGGAGAGAGAGAAATAGGCAGAGAGAGAGAAATAGGCTCCCCGCTCAGCAGAGAGCCTAATGCGGGGCTCGATCCCAGGACCTTGAGATCGTGACCCGAGCCAAAGGCAGAGGCTTAAACCACTGAGCCACCCAGGTGCCCCAACTATATTTGTTTTAAACAGATAGATAGCTCTGACACTGATGAAAAAGGGAAACCTATGAGTGGAGCAGATTTTGGGTGTGGGGGAAATCAGAAGTTCATTGTTGAACATGGAAATTTTGAGACGTCTTTTAACACCCCAATGGAGATATCAAGCAGGATATTTGATATATAAGCCTGACCTTCTGGAGACAGGTCAGGAAAGTTTTTTCTGGAAAGGGATTGAGATTAGTCCTCCTGCCTAAGGAAAAAACAAGGAAATGGTGAAAAAGGATGTAAAACCACTTAATATTGTAGATAAAGGTAATTGGTTAGTTTCATGATAGATATTCTTTATCAAACTCAACAATCAAAAAACAAATAATCCAATCAAGCAATGGACAGAAGACACGAATAGACACGTCTCCAAAGAAGACATGCAAATGTCCAACAGATACATGAAAAAATACTCCATATCACTTGTCATCAGGGAAATACAAATCAAAACCACAATGACATATCACCTTACACCAGTTAGAATGGCTAAAATTAACAAGACAGGAAACAACAGATGTTGGTGAAGATGTGGAGAAAAGGGAACCCTCTCACACTGTTGGTGGGAATGCAAACTAGTACAGCCACTCTGGAAAACAGTATGGAGGCTCCTCAAAAATTAAAGTAGAGCTACCCTATGACCCAGCAATTGCACTATTTGGTATTTATCCCAAAGATAGAGATGTAATGAAAAGAAAGGGCACATGCACCCCAATGTTCATAGCATCAATGTCCACAATAACCAAACTGGAAGGAGCTGAGATATCCTTCAACAGATGAATAGATAAAGAAGATGTTCATATATACAATGGAATATTGCTCGGCTAACAAAAAGGATAAATATCTACCATTTACATTGACATGGATGGAACTTGAGGGTATTATGGTAAGTGAAATAAATCAAGCAGAGAAAGACAATTATCGTATGGTTTTACTCATATGTGGAATATAAGAAATAGCACAGAAGATCATCAGGGAAGAGAGGGAAAACTTAATGGGAAAAAATCAGAGAAGAATACAAACCATGAGAGACGCTTGATTCTGGGAAACAAACAGGGTTGGGGAAGGGGGTTTGAGGGGGTGGGCATTAGGAAGGGCATGTGGTGTGATGAGCACTGGGTGTTGTATGCGACTAACGAATCAATGAAAACTACATAGAAAACTAATGATGTACCATATGCTGACTAATTGAATTAAAAAAAAAAAAAAGGAATACCTGACAGGGGCAATATTCAAAAACGAGTATGAAAGTAAGGGGCATAGTTTCAGTTATGCATGACTAATTTACTTAAAATATTTTCCTTGATGGAAAAGGGCCTAAAATCGCATAACATCTACTCTCTCATTTTTTCCCTTTTACCTCACCTTTCAGAATATTTTCCCTTACATGTGAAGTGATTTTTCCTTCCTATGCTTTTGAAAAATCTTCAGTTTCTATTTGCTTTATTTCCAAGTGCATTTTTCTGTATTCTTTAGATCCACTGTGAGTTGATAAATATCATCATGTTTCAAGATACTCGCATTTCACCTAGCAAGTATCTCTTTCAGCAAGACTGTAAGAGTCCCTGCCTCTTATCTTTTTTTTTTTTAGAGATGTTATTTATTTATTTGACAGAGATCACAAGTAGGCAGAGAGGCAGGCAAAGAGAGACAGAGAGAGGGAAGCAGGCTTCCTGCTGAGCAGAGAGCCCAATGTGGGACTCGATCCCAGGACCCTGAGATCATGACCTGAGCCTAAGGCAGCGGCTTAACCCACTGAGTCACCCAGGCTTCCCCTGCCTCTTATCTTTATAAATTTGCATGCATTAGATTTACATGATAAGCTGTGGTTCTCTGATAAGTCAACAACCCTCTAAAATTTCCAAATCTTATCAAGGCTCTTTCAGTTGTTGAGTCTCCTAACTCTTAAGGAGGAAAAACAAAAACAAAAACAAAACAAACAAACAGAAAGATTCTACTATTATGCTACTAGCCTTACAGGTCATCGAAAAGATTTCTAATCTGGGTATTTTGAAATGGCCTTTTTTTACCATGTTTCCTTCCTACTGGCAATTTTAGGCTGATATCTTTATCTGCCATGAGTAAAAGTGTTATTATTGCTAGCACATCATTAATGTCCAGCAGGAGTATAACAAATTACATCTTTTCTCTGCAATTTTACTCTAGCACTATTTTTTTGTTGTTGTTAAAATGTATTAAACTGGACTTCCACTTGGCACAAGAGCACAGAGATACTCTATAACTGTCAAGGTCACTAATACATTTGCAATTGGGGTTATCATATTATTTTTGGTCTGCTTACAGAACAGCCAGACAAAAGAATCCCCAGTTGAAAGTGGGGAAAAATCAGAATATGTGTGGAAATAAGGCATGGCCCATTTGTGAATATATTTACTAAAAACAGTGTAATTTAGCTATTTACCAACCTAGAAAGCTGGAGTCCAGTATTGTTAAATTTTTCAGTTGAAATATTCATAGTAGAGATAATCAAGGTGATGTGGGTCATAAGACTTTTTTTTTCAAGATTTTTTACTTATTTATTTGAGATAGAAAGATAGAGAGAGCATGAACTGGGGGCAGGAGAAGAGGTAGAGGGAGAAGAAGCACATTCCCTCCTGAGTGAGGAGCCTGATGTGGGGCTCGATTGCAAGACCCCAAGATCATGACCTGAGCCGAAGGCAAACACTTAACAGACTGAGCCACACATGTGCCCCCATAAGACATTTTCTATATCCTTTCAAGTTTCCTTACAAGGAGAGTTTTGTTTGTTTATTTCTGTTTGGGGCCAGAATTTTTGGAGGTGATGGGAGTATATATGAACAATTTATTACATTGTATTTTTTTCTGTAGGTCATAAGAAGTAGAAATTGGGAAAAGCTATCAGACAGAATACCTGAGTTATAAAAATTAATTTTGGTCATATTTAATTATTTACTAGCAATCATCTCCACTCCTTTTAAGTGTTATAGAAATTTTGTGGGAAGCCTAATGAATGTCAATTTTTCCTTTATTGTATTTCAAATTGCTTTCAGACAAATTGCCTCATTTTATCCTCAGAATAACTAAAAGCTAATTAATATTCACATGCATTCATTCTCTCTCTAACCTCTTATATATGGTCCATATGGTTAATCATCGATTCTTATCACTTAATTCAATAATAAGACAGCCCGATCTTATTTTTACTCAGAGAATATCCCAAAAGCTTCACTTAATCTTGCAAGCATGAAATCTGGCTAAGGTATCTTGGTGCTTCCTGGGAAACCCAATGTATCATGCATATTTGAAACACGGATAGTCTGTAATATGAAATATATCAACTTTAGATAAAAATTTATCCAGCCTTCCTAGAAAAGCTTCCAACTAGATAAGCAATCTCATAGTACTTTAGTATAGCACTTATTATATTATTTTGTAACTGCTTGTTTACTTTTCTGTCATAACAATTGATACTGGCTTCAAAATTTGAAAATATGCCTTTTAAATCTGCATTGTCCCTAGCAAGACTTATGGGACCTTTTTGATAGGCAATAATTTTTTGTACATTCATGACTGGAATGCTCTCCTCTTCACCCATGTCTCCCAAAGGTTTCTTTACTGTCCATAGAACCATCTTGGGAAATTAATTGACTCAAGAATCTTGAGACTTATCCTAAAGGCAATTAAAAACCTGGAAAGAAGATAGTAAAGTGGGAGAAAATTAGCATGCTTTCACACTAGAAAACACTTGCAAAGCTTTATTAATTCTTCCATCTTTTCTCCACTTTGAAACACAATTTTCCTGCTTTGGGAATGGGGCCTTCATTAACAAAGATTATGCCATATTTACAAGCCTTAGTTGCCGGACATAATGTTCTTGAATTGTCCTTATTACTCAAACTTACTTCCTAGCTCTCACATGTCAAATGTGCCAAGATCTTCTGTTATTCAATCTCTTCCTTGCTTATACTAATTAATATCTATGTTTACCCTGAATATTTCATATTTTGTATTTGGATCATATTCTATAACTGGAGTATATAATCCAATTCTCCCTGTTTAGGATATTACACTCCACTTAGTACAAGCTTTAGAATCTTTTTTCAATTTTTACAATGATATATTATAAACATACTTCACCCCTAGATTTTCTCACTATTTTAACGTGTATTCCTGATGACTTGTGACTTGCAGTTCAGAGGTTTAAAGGCTCTATGAATGATTTAGTAAGTAGGATATTCTTCATTTGCAAAATTGATTGATTGATTTTAAATTTGTGTTACATTTAAAGAAAACATTGTATGTCATTGAGGGATATTCTGTCAAACATACTTCAGAAGTTACATTTTGATCACTAGCATTGTGGAATTTTTATTTATATATTATTAAAGAATAACAAAGCATAAATATAAGAACATGATTTTATTTTTTTAAATGTATGGACTGAAGGGGCGCCTGGGTGGCTCAGTGGGTTAAAGCGTCTGTTTTTGGCTCAGGTCATGATCCCAGGATCCAGGGATCAGGCCCCGCATTGGGCTCTCTGCTCAGTGGGGAGCCTGCTTCCTCCAGTCTCTCTCTCTGCCTGCTTCTCTGCCTACTTGTGATCTCTGTCTGTCAAATAAATAAATAACATCTTAAAAAAATGTCTGTATTGTAGAGGTAGTACATAGATCAGTAGTTAAAAGCTATTTAGGGTGAAAAAGGCTAATAAGTGAAAGACAGAAGGTTGTATAAGGCGGTTAATATATTGTATATGCTATAGTATTATGGATACTTGACATTATGCTTTAAACCTTTACTGCACAAAACTGAACCTTATTATATGCAGATTTAAATTTTTGGGGGGGAAGCTGGGGGATACCAGAATGGAGCATTGAATATGATGAAACAATCTAGCTATATTACAAATATATGAAACAACATCAGTACAAGGAGTAGAGATGGAAAAGATGCTGACCTAAGTAGCTTTGGAAATAAGCAGATTCTGTAAGAATAAAGTCAAAAGTAACTGAACATAAGAACCCTATATTAATGGATAAAATTGTTTCTTACGGGATATTGGTTAAATTCTCTGAAACCACTATATGTGTATACTGGAACTGAACAATTAAGTAAATGAATGGCAGATAGTGAAAGCTTGGACATATGACTGATTGTAGGACTTGGGCAGGAAACATACAATATGAACCCAGAGCATCTTGTCATGCTAGGAAACACAGATGTGCTCAACAACAACAATAAACAATAACAACAACACACAATAATGGGTTGATGTCAAATATAAGAACTAACTGAAAGAACTACTAATAGACAAAGCTAGGAAAATTTGAGCAAACAAATTCAGGATATTAGATTATACAAGAAGTATACAGTAAGTATCCATGCATCTATACTTACATAAATCAATGATAAAAAATAAATATATGGAGTAGAATAATCAAATCACCTGTGAAGAATTATAAATAATCTTTGAAGATATTTTATCATCAAGGAAGTGATGCATAACTCCTTACTCTTTAAGTGTGTGTTACACATAGGGACTTTTGTCCAAAGAGCATATGGTATGAAACAGGAAACAAAAAGCATAACTTCACAGTAAAGAAACCTAACAAACGCTATTAGCTTGGTGACCAAGGTTAATATCAACAGTGATGTCATGTTGACAGGTTGTACTCTTGATGTGATGGTGACACTTGACCACTGTAGTATTCCTCCTCAAACCCATAACCCACATCTAATCTTAAGAAAAATATCAGACAAATCCCAACTGAGGAATATTCTACAAAATACATGACTTTTGAAGTTGTATTTTTCTTGACAAACAGCATTGACATTGATACACATGAGCTCTTAATCCATTTGTAAAATCTCTTCTTTCATTAGGTTTATAACACTGTGTGATCTTTCTTTAGGGAGAAGTTACGGACCATTTTTTTGGATGGTTTTTCCCCTAAACAGTAGTTTAAATTTAGCTGATTGCTTATATTCAGAATCATCTGGCTACTGGCATTTTACTTCATGTCTAAAACTTAAGTTTTTCATATTATATATATTTCTTCAATCTTCCTCACATTCACATACTTGCTCTTCTTGTTCTTCTATTTCATTATTCCTCATTTATTAATTAATTTAACAAATTTTTAATTGAATACTCAATGTGCCAAGAGCTTTTCTGCGCAATAAGGAAATAAAAATTAAGAAAGACTAATTTTTTGTCATCTTTGAGTTTATTTCCTTATAAGGTCTGGTGGGGATACAATAACAAGAAAATGAGATTATTTCAATGACAATAAATGTGATAATTTAAGTATAAGTTAAAAGTTGGGGATATGAATTGGTTTTAATTTAAAATAAATTATAATTATACAAGACCTTAAGAAGGTGAAGGATTAAAATATGTGATCCACATGGGATCACTCTCCACTTCCAAGTTTATGTATGTGTCAAAATGTCTGATTTAGTTGATGAAATCATTTCATACAGGGGAAATAGAAAAACACAAGGGTTCAAGATAGAAACTACCTGATGCATCTGAAAAAAGTACTATCATTTTATATATGTGGTACTGACACATCTCTTTGACCAATTTCACATTTTCTAACTTTATACCAATAGTGGCCACTAATCACTATTTGTTGACTAGGTAAATATGCAAATCAATTAATGATAGTCAAAAAAATAAAGAAAAAGCTTCCAATGATATACTAAATTTAATTATTCATGATGAATACCTGAAAGGTAATCTCAAGCTGAAATGTATGTACGAATACCAAATGAAGCTAGAAGACTTTAGTACACAGAATGCAATCAATTTTTACCCATGTTTCAGAGCTAGGTTTTTTGAGATTTTTTTACATTTAAAAAAATTGATTTTTTTTTTGATTTACATTTAAAAAAATTGAATCAATCAATTGATTGATTGATTGATTGATTGATGATTGATTGATTTGACAGAGACAAAGTGAGGACAAGCAGGGGTAGCCGCAGACAGAGGGAGAGGGGAAAGCAGGCTTCCTGCTGAGCAGGGAGCCCAATGAGGGGCTGGACTCCAGCACCCTGGGATCACAACCTGAGCTGAAGGCATATGTTTAACCAACTGAGCCACCCAGGTGCCCCTCAGAGATAGATTTTAAGCTTTCTATAAATCACTATGGTGATTGGAAGATAACTTAAATAATATTTCTGTTACTTAATCGAAGATGTTTCCTCAGTTCTCATAAATTTACCAATGTTCACTTTAGTTTACCCCAGTATTACAAAGTATTTCTTATCATGCCCTTTAGATAAATGGTTCATAAAATGCTGTCAATTATTAGCTCAGAATGTATACTCCTGAGTTTTCACAACATACAATTTTATTTTGCCATTTTGAATTGGTACTTTTCACCCAAACTTATAGGAAATGAGTTAGGTTGGTCAATCTTTGAAGTGAGAATAGCAAATTGAAGAACAATAAACACCCAATCTTTTTTAAACACAAAAGCCTTTTAACAGAAGGATGTCACCAATGTTCCATGGACCTTTAAAAATTATTTATGGAGTTAATATGAACAAATAATTTATTTGTTGTAGAGTTTCTTATTTTTCACATTATTCACAAAAAGGAAATAAAAAAAAATATATCCCTGGAATACTGCCCTTTCTTGCAACTATCTGGCAAAAAGATGATGATGGGCCTCTTTAAAGCTTAAAGAATACAGTAGGTGATAGAAGAGGGAGCAAGAAGAGGCCAAAAAATATCCTGGTAGGGTGGATTTTGATGTGCATATTTTCTCTTAAATAACTTTTCATAATTTATTATGTGTTAAAAGCTATTGTGATATTCCAGAGCAGAATGAGTTGCAAATGAAGGAGCACATTTGGAAATGTCTAAGCCTTTTGTCTTTCCATGTTCCATTTTATCATCTTCACTCAAGAAACTGACACAGGAGTCCTCAGATCTGCCTTTCTTTCCTCTGCATTGAATATTTTTTTTTAGATCCATAGTAATTTTATTCAAATTTCAGTTAGACAAGTATTTACTTGACGACTATAGCCAGGGTTACTTAAAAATCATGATTGGGGTGCCTGGGTGGCTCAGTGGGTTAAGCCTCTGCCTTCAGCTCAGGTCATGATCCCAGGGTCCTGGGATCAAACCCCACATAGGGCTCTCTGCTCAGCAGGGAGTCTGCTTCCCCTCTCTCTCTGCCTGCTTCTCTGCCTACTTGTGATCTCTGTAAAATAAATAAATAAATAAAATCTTTAAAAAAGTCATATAGATTAGTTTGTAAATACTGATACTGGTAAATTACATGTAAATTAATTTGTAAATACTGATACTAGAGGATTATAGGGAAGCAATAACTGTATGAGAATATATATGTTTCTTTGCATTGGATACTTTTATGTGTGAACCACAGAAATAAAGTGAAAATGAATGTGCAAAATATGTAGACTCATCATTTCAAAAATTCAGGATTGAGTATTGCACAAAGCCCTTTCTCATTATTTCTAATATTTATTAACAAAAATGTCTCACAGACAAGAATAAAATATTTAATGAATGTGTTTTTCAAATTATACCACACTTCAGTAATATATCTCAACATCAATAAACGGTTTTTTAGGAAATATATATATGATCTAATGTTTATTACATCGTTTTACCTTTACTAATTAAAAATATATTATGTAAATAATTAGTATATATAATTGTGTTGGTGAAATAGGCATTTGTGGGAAGAGTATTGGAATTTTTCTTTCTCTCTTTCCTAAGTGATACATGTTTATTTGATAACCAATTTTATCATCTAATTGGTGCTGTTAACATTACTTACTAAAATTGAAATTCAAATAAATGAAATTAGAAGTCTTTTTATATTAAGTCTGTTGAACTGAATATCATTATAATTATTGACAAGACCCTTTTAAGAATAGTATCCACCACCCAATGAAAGTGTGGTAACACATAGAAGGCAATGTGATAAATAATTTTTAAAAGTTGAAATGTAAATGTTATAGTAGGAAAAAAAAGGAGATATTATTTCCAGCTAAGACATTTTAAGTATGCCCTGTGCAGAATTTGGATCTGAGCTGTATCATAAATATACGGTTTATTGGTTCGGATTTCATGGCATATACAGAAATTGATAATTTAACTAAGCAAGGGTATGTATAAGCAATAAGAGACTTACAGATTGGAATAATTTTGGAATAGCTGGAAGTATGGGTTCTAGGCTTAACCTCTAAGACCTCTTTGGAATTATCGGAAGTTACCACCTGACTGAAAGGAAATATTTATTTTCCAACAAGTTATTGTTCTGTTCCCAAACCATCTGGGTCTGCTTCACGTTTCTCCTATTAGTGTCTGCTGTAGAGTACATGGGGCATACAGATGTGCAGTAGACACTTCAAGCAGTCAGAGCAAGACCAAAATGAAAAATCTGTTTGCACTTTATTCTGGAACAGCTAGAGAACCTTTACTTGCTCAGCATACTTTTTTATGCTGAGAGTATTAGTGGTCATTGTATGAATGAAGAGCAATGCATTCAAATGTGGTGCATGTTAGGGCTAAAGAGACTCAATCTTGTACTATTTTCTTATTAGTTCAGATCTCAAGGCAAAGCTATTTGTTACTCACTTTGAAGAAGTGAATAACGTGCCCCTCGTCTTGTAACACAGACATCTCAGGAGCAGGGGAACACCCTCAAATTTCCATTAGTGATGTGGGCTAATATAATGAATGTCCATGCATATTAATTATGAGCAGAATGGGAGTGTTGACATAGCCCTGAGCAAAACTGTTATAAATTTGATTGAAGGCACTCAGCTGTCCTTGTCACGGGAATGCAAATGGCTTCCACCTTTCTTAGTTTTATTTGCAGAGATAAATCATTTACAAAATCATTGGTTATTAAACAGATACCAGGGATGTGTTGATTTGCCTAATTGTCCCATTAAAGAGTCTATATCTGAAACATCAGTAGCAACTGGAATCCTTGCCCCATTTAGCTTACAATATTTCACTATAATCCTTTAAGATGCATCTGTCTCCAGGAAAATCATAAGAGGATAATTAAGTTAGAAAGTAAAATAAACATTTTACCTTGACTTTTTTCCACATATGTAAGGTGCTAATAAATACTGCTCTTCCTACAGATCTTTACTTTAATATTCAATAGTGAAGTGTCACTCCAAAAATTTCCCCATGGTTTTTCTAATTGTATTCACCTTTCCAGTTAAAACTTACTTAGTAATTTAATATAAAAGCTTGAGGAAGTCTGCAATGTAAAGCAAAATATACGAAAAAGTAATATTAGAGAAAATAATCATAAAGAATCTATTCACTTTTTCCACATATTCATAATAAAATATCCAGGGTTATAGAACAGAAAAAAAATGTAGAAGGAAATAAATTATTAAAAATAATAGAAGATTTTTTTTCTCAATCAGATGATAATCATCATTCTTCTGCTTGAAAGGGCTGATGGACTGCCAGTCTAGTTAAAAGCAAACTAACCTAGGGATAGATATGTCTTGCTAAAATATCAGAATTTTAAATATAGAAGAAAATTGTAAAATCATCCAGACAAAAAATGGTTTGGTTAAAAGAGAAGAAATATTAGATGGGCATTAGACTTACATTTTTATGATTATAAACTAGAAAATAATTAAGCCTCTTACATTTCCAAAAGAAAATCATTTTGACCCCAAATTTTAATTAAAATATGTACTTAAATATTTTAAATAAAATATAAATCCGATGTGAGAAATAAAATCTGGTATAAGAGGAAAAAAGTAAAGAAAAATATTTTGACAATGATTTATACATTCTTTTATAAGAAAACAAAATTGAAAAAAAATTAGAATCTTCCTGCAACCACTAAACCTAAGGACATCAGGTATCTCACTCAAAGAAGAAAGGGATGTTTTACATTCAGCTATAATCTTAAAAAAATTTGTCTACCATGTAGCCATTCATTCTCTATTTTTCTCTTATTTTCTTTTTGTTGTTCTACTTTTCCCATTTTCCTTAGTATTATTTTAAATATTTTGATAGTCCCTTTTGAATCTCTACAGTTTTGAAGCTATGGATAGTGGTAGCTATAGATATTATAATTCTATTATAATATTTATCCTTAACTTCTCAAGGTTGTCCTTCACAGAATAGAAAAATCACTTCATATATTATGTAAGAAGTATTATTCTTTTTACCACTACCCACAGTTTGTGTAATCATTGTCATATTTGCTTACAAAATTAATAAATTCTCAGCCTGACACTTTTCCTACTTGTGCTCTCTATCTCTCTGACAAATAAATAAGCCTTTAAAAAAAAGTCCATTGTGTTTTTTCAATGAAATATCCTTTAAATAATTAATAATATTGAAAGAATATTTACAATATGTTTACTCATTCCATTGCATTTCATTCCTTCATAGATCTAAGTTTTTTTGGACATGTAAATTCCCCTGTAGAATTTTCCTTATGAAAATATTTTTCCCCTCTGGATTTTTTCTGAATTGGTGGAAGGACTATTAAGATTCCCAGGCAGATCCACCCTACTATAACTAAACAAGTTGTGTTGCTTCCAAAATGTGTTCTTTTGTGTCTTGTGTCTTGATTTACCTTTCTTGGCTTCAGTAATATATCTATCCAAGCAGGGAAGATCATTTATTCTTGTTGACTATTTCTGACTCTGTTTTGTTTCTCAGCCAATTCTGATTCCATTTTGTAAATGAACATTGTTTTGTTTCCTCTTTAGCAGCAACATTGGGAGGTTGGCTTTGATTATATTATCTGACCATATGGTCTTTTACAAGTGACAGAAAACACTGTCTTTCTGTTTATCCCTGTATTTGCTTGTGTTGAGGACTCTGTTATCTCTTGATATTCACTTTGGCAATAGATCATAAGAATATGATTTTAGGGTGCCTGGGTGGCTTGATGGATTAAGCCTCTGCCTTTGGCTCAGGTCATTATCTCAGGGTCCTGGGATCGAGGCCCATATCAGGCTCTCTGCTCAGTGAGGAGCCTGCTGTTCCCTCTCTCTCTGCCTCTCTGACTACTTGTGATCTCTCTGTCTGTCAAATAAATAAATAAAATTTTTTTAAAAAAGAATATGATTTTAAAAGATAGATGGCTGATCTCTAATGCAAAGATGATAAAATGCTCATATTACATATTAAAACTTTAATTATGTATAGTCTGATTAATAGATAAAACCCTCAAAGTTTGTATTGTTTGCACATTCTGTGAACTTGAATCACTTTTTTTTTTAATTTCTTTTCAGCGTAACAGACACACCCAGTGCTCCATGCAATGAGTACCCTCCATAATACCCACCACCAGGCTCACCCAACCTCCCACCCCCCGCCCCTTCAAAACCCTCAGGTTATTTTTCAGAGTCCATAGTCTCTCATGGTTCATCTCCCCCCCAGTTTCCCTCAAAACCCTTCTCCTCTCCATCTCCCCATGTCCTCCGTGTTATTTGTTATGCTCCGCAAATAAGTGAAACCATATGATAATTGACTCTCTCTGCTTGACTTATTTCACTCAGCATAATCTCTTCCAGTCCCGTCCATGTTGCTACAAAAGTCGGGTATTCATCCTTTCTGATGGAGGCATAATACTCCATAGTGTATATGGAC
>PISX010033304.1:0-15232 GCA_004024625.1 Mellivora capensis | reverse complement strand
TCTCATGTTCACTGCAGCATTACTCACAATAGCCATGAGTGGAAATAACCTAAGTGATACATACACACATACACAAACACGCACGCACACGCACATACACACACACATGCACATTATTCAGCTGTGAAAAATAAAGAAATCCTGCCATTTGTAACAACACAGATGAACCTGAAGTACATTGTGGTAAATGAAATAAGCCAGACAAATACTATGTGGAATCTTTAAAAAAAAAAAAAAAAAAGGTGCTGGGGCGCCTGGGTGGCTCAGTAGATTAAGCCTCTGCCTTCGGCTTGGGTCATGATCCCAGGGTCCTGGGATCGAGCCCCACATCCGGCTCTCTGCTCCACAGGGAACCTGCTTCCTCCTCTCTCTCTGCCTGCCTCTGCCTACTTGTGAGCTCTGTCTGTCAAATAAATAAATTAATAAATAAATAAATGTGTCAAACTCACAGAAACAATAGAATAATGTTTGACAGGTCCTGGATGAAATGGGCAATGTCAAAGGGTACAACTCTTCAGTTGTAAGCTGAACAAGACCTAAGATTCTAATGTACAACTTGGTGACTACAGTTAATACTACTATATTGCATACTTGAAATTTGCTAAGAATAGATCTTATTCTCATCAAAAAATAAAAAAGAAAAAGTTAAAAAAGAAAAAAGTTAACTGAGGTAAAAGGTATTAACTTGACGGTATGAATCCTTTCACAATGTATACTTACATCATCACATTGTACACTTTAAATAAATGCATTTTGTCAACTACATCTCCATAAAAGTGGGACTAAAATGAAAAAACACAGCCAATAACCAAAATATATAAATATATAAATAAAGGATTCCATCCACAGTGAAACTCAGAAGTATCTATTTCTCTACTACATTCCAAAACGGACTCAGAATATAATCTCCGATATTAATTTTAAAAGATTGAAGATATACAGCAAAGAATAGGAAACACCTTAATGCTTGCTGCACCTGACTAAACTGAATATCTCACTTACAAGAAGAATTTGGTATACTTCTCAGTGCAAGTAAATTCAGGATCAAATTCATGTATTTAAAATTTCTCCAGCAAAACACACATTTTTCTGTGTATCTTAAAGAAATGGTGATTTGGCTTATTCTTCTCTCAGCTGAGAATGTGAAGGAACATTTAGAACTACTACTGTCACTCCTCTACGTATTACTTGGTTTTGAATTACTCAATTTCTCCACCCTTTCCTATGGCCTGCCACCAGGGCAGATAACTTACGAATCACTGCCAGGGACTTTCAGGATTCTCCTCTGCTGAATCCTCCATTCACCTTCTTTACACAAAAGGTCAATGCCCCACTTTCCAGTCTTATTTCACCACTGCAGTTACAACATCACACACAAGAACTCAAACCCAAGGTCTGAAGTTTATAGGCAGCACATATAGCCAAAGACTGGAAATTACTTATCTATATACTCTATTCATAAAATTCTTCACTAGATCAAAATGATATGAAGTTACTATAATTCATTTTATCAACAATTATGTGGCTTTTCTGAACTGTTACACAGGAACCATGTACACGTGTACCAGAGTATTCATCTCCTTCACAATATAAAAGGGGTTCCCTTGTGAGAGTAAAGACAATACCCATAATTTATAGGGCTTTCTCACTTTTTTATATGAGGAAGCTACAGACAGAATGTAGACTACATTATCTGCTATTGTAATCACCACTATCATTAACCCACCGCATTGCAAGTGAGAAAATCAATAATAATACAATAAATCCCACAGTCCAAGTCAGCATTTCTGAACCCTGTTAAATTTCTGAAAAGATAGTTGTCTTAGTTCATTTGGGCTGCTATAAAAAATACCACAGACAGGGTAGCTTGGTAGCTTATAACAGCAACAAATTTCTTTCTCAAAGTTCTGGAGGCTGGGAAGACCAGGATCAAAGTGCCAACATGGTCTGGTTTGAGGGCCCTCTTCCCGGTTCATAGCTGGTACCTTTTCACTGTGTCCTCACATGGCAAAAGAGACAGGCATCTCTCTGGAGCCTCGTTAGATGACACTAATCCCATTTATGAGGGCTCATGACTTAAGCGTTCTCCCAAAGATCCTATCTCCTAACACCATTATCTTTGGGGAGAATTTCATAATATGAATTTTGGCAGGAGTGGAAGTGAGTGAGGGGGAGGAGGACACATTCAAATGACTACTAAAGTAGTAGTCACTTAAATTAATCCCACCTCATTTAAGAGAATTAAAGTGTGGTTTTTTTTCCTAAAGGCCATATATTGTTAATAGTCTTACCAACACTTCCTTCTGCATAGTGCTCAAGCTTCAAGCACAAGATAGGATACTTCCCTCTTCGAGGCTAACTAAACAAATAATGGATTTCCACAGCACCAAAATGTGCAAGGAGAAAGGACAACAAGATTGTCCTGTAACTCCAAGCACTAACCAGCAACTAAAAGTACGTACATACCTTAAGAAAAAGTTGTTTGTTTATCCCCAGTTTTTACTGATAATTTTAAAGTTTTGGTTTAGGTACAAAAGATTTTTGTGGGTTTTTTTTATGAACAGTGAGTATTCTATAATTAGCTTTGCAGTCATATTTATCAGGTCAAAAGATTTTATAGGGGTTTTTTTGGGGGGGGGGGTTGTTGTTTTTGTTTTTTAAACTTTCTAGGTCATACAGAAGCCCAAACAAAAAGTTCTTTAAAAAGAAATTTACTACTGCTCTAGGTTGAAGAAGCTTTTTTGCAAGAGTTATTATTATTAATAAGATGAGCAAAGCATATACAAACATAGAATAAGAACTATGCAGCAAGTCCTGCCCTCTTTTACAGGTGAGGCCCACAGAGGCTGAAAAGCAAGAATATGCAAAAGGAGAGGGAGGAGCACATAGTTAAATGTAAGTTACTGAGCTAAGTGTTGGATCCACATAGTTCATTAGAGTTAACTAGTTAAATAAGTCAGACCTGGACCACTGATGATATGTCATGAATCAAATTCTGCAACCGAAGTAAAAAAAAAAAGAAGCTCATAAGTAAAATCTGAAGGGTCTAAAGGTGGGTTAGATGACAGAAATGTCTCCCAGAGTAAACAGCTAACAGTTAAGTATTTTCTGATTGAAATATCAGTGTATTAAAAAAATTCAGTGTGGATATGAGGAATTTCAGAAACAAGACAGAGGATCATAGGGGAAGGGAAGGAGAAATGAAACAAGACAAAACCAAAGAGGGAGACAAACCATAAGAGATGCTTAATCTCAGGAAACAGGGGAGGGAGGTGGGAGGGTTGGGGTAGCTGGGCGATGGACACTGGGGAGTGTAGGTGCTATGGTGAGTGCTGTGAATTGTGTAAGACTGATAAATCACAGACCTGTACCCCTGAACAAATAACACATTTTATGTTAATTTAAAAATAATATAACAATTCAGTGTGAACATCACGGTGGCCTTTATTTGACCTAACACAACTTGAGGGCGCCTGGGTGTCATAGATGGTTGAGCATCAGCCTTTAGCTCAGGTCATGATCTCCAGGTCCTGGGATCAAGCCCAGTGTCGGGCTCCCAGCTCAGCGGGGAGCCTGCTTCTCCCTCTCCCCTTGCTTGTTCTCTCTCTCTCTCTCTCTCTCTCTCAAATGAATAAATAAAATCTTTAAAAAAAAAATTAAACACAACAACTTGGGTCACCCTGTCATCAAAAAAAAATCTCTATAAAACGAATTACAGGGGGGCCTGGGTGGCTTGGTCAGTTGAGCTACATAATCTTGGCTTCAGCTCAGGTCCTGATCTCAGGGTGGAAAAATGAAGATCCACACTCAGCAGAGTCGGCTTGAGACTCTCTCCCTTTCCTTCTCCCCCAAGATCATGCATGTGAACTTGCTAAAACAAACAAGTCTTAATTATCGTATGATCTCTCTGATATGAGGAATTTGAGAGGCAGGATAAGGGGTTGTGGGGAGTAGGGAAGGAAAAAATGAAACAAGATGGGACTGGGAGGGAGACAAACCATAAGAGACTCTTATTAATCTTACAAAACAAACTGAGGGTTGCTGGGGCGTAGGGAGTAGGGATAGGGTGGCTGGGCTATGGACATTGGGAGGGTATGTGCTACGGTGAGTGCTATGAAATGTGTAAGCCTGATGATTCCCAGACCTGTACCCCTGGAGCAAATAATACATTATATGTTAATAAAATATCGTTGCATGAAAAAAATAAATAAATAAATCTCTAAATAAAAAATTTAAATAAATAAGTAAATCTTTAAAAAACGACTTATAGAGACATGCTAAGGCAGTATATTGTAATTATGACTAGAGTTACCCTCTTTAAGTCTCCTTAGAAGGTTACATAAATATCTTGACAATGGTGTTCAGTGCACTGAAGAGCAGGAAATCAACAAATGTCGGTAGAACTGAACTTTACAAACTAGACATACCTTCTTATCAAGGCATTTAGCAATATTATATTTTTGTAATGACATTTTCTGAATTAGACCTCAAATTTCTAACTTTTAAGTTGTATTGATTACATTGTCAAATATCAACAGTAGTATTTTTAAAAGATTCATATCTATAACTCTGATCCCTTCATTTAACCAACCTCCCACACTAATTTATGAAATAAGTATTTTCTTCATGTGATTCTACAGTATAATAATTTGAAATAATTTAAATTAAATATGGGCTTATTCAGTTTTACTAGTACATGTGTAACTTTTTAACTTAATTTCCTACTACACTAATCAAAGCCTAAAATAGGAAAATAAACTGTTTAAAAATGTGTTTCATCTACAATGTCTTACTGAAAAATTAATTCCAATCACTAACCTAAGTATCACTCTCCAGGGATGGACACTGCTGAATAATTTGTCCAAATGTCAACTGCAATTTTCAAAAATCTTTTCTACCTCAAAATTTTAAACATCTGCAAAAAATACTTGTTTTGAGAGTAGTTTACATTCATGACACTTGACCTTTTGCTGTACACACCACAAAATTCAAGTCTCAAATACCATGCAAGCAGGAAACCTGATCATTCCTGCAGTAGCCATCTGCATAGTCCAATATCAAATATTAGTTCTAGGTTGCACTAACTCATGTGTTACAAATCTTTTTCTGCAGCCTCTATAACTAGTTGTAATTTGCCTCTTTTAAAATGTGTTTCTTATGGGACATCTGGCCTTGAAACTTCCACCTTCCAATTGAAAAAATACTTAGTGTCTGGATTTTTTTTCTCTTTTAATATGGAGCACTCCATGGGTGGTATAACCAAATCCAGACTTCTAAAAAAAAAAAAAAATTAAATTCCAGGAACAGATGATGATTAAGACCACTTAAGTATTACTAAAATGAATGTAAAATAAAACTCTGTTGTAATGGAACTATTTCACAGATTTCTAAATATATCTCCTGTGTTTTTCATGTTTACAAAATAAATTCTCATGGAAATATAGCATTGGTCTACTTACTTCCAGAAACTATATCAAATTAGGTAATAGAAGATTAGAATCAAAGATTTCATAAAAGGAAAAAAGGATGAGCCCAGTGGGCTGATATGACAAAATATCTTCTTAAAATAGGAAATTATTTTAACATCATAAATAATCTTAATTCACAGACTGGTTATATTTAGGACATACCAAAATTGCCCTAACATTTAATAAAGTATTAAATTGTTAAATTTAATACTCATCTCATCATCATCAACTCATTTGGTTCTAGAAAGCATTTTTTAAACTGCAAGTGAAATATGGGCTAACAAAAAAGTAGTAAAAATGAAGAGACACTATTTTTCTATGAAAAGGAAAAATTTGTAATATACTGCTATCAGATCTATTTGCTTCCTAGATTAAATAATTTTTGCTAGAAACTTCTTTAAAAATCAGTATTATACCTTTACAAAAAAGAAAAAACACTAAGAAATGTAAAATGGTCAGAGAAAAGATCAGGAAAAAAAATCGGCTTCTGATGCCAAAACTTCAAAACCACAATTAAATTTGATAGGTTTCTTAAATCCTACATATGAGTGATATCATATGGTATTTGTCTTTCAATGACTTATTTTGCTTAGCATAATACTCTCTAGTTCTATCCACATCATTCTTTTTATGGCTGAGTAATATTCTATTGTGTATATATATACCACAGCTTCTTTATCCATTCAAATCAGTAAAGAGGGAAAAAAGGAGGCAAACCAAGAAAGCAAACCAAGAAACAAACTTTTAACTATAGAGAACACACTAATGGTTACCAGAGGGGAGGTGGGTGTAGGGATATGTGAAATAGATGATGGGGATTAAGGATGAACTTGTGATGAGTACCAGGTGTTGTACGGAAGTGTTAAATTACTATATGCTATACCTGAAATTACTATAACACTGTATGTTAACTCAAATTAAAAATTCATCTCAAAAAATGAGAAAGGTTCATCTCATTTAAAAATGTCATGTAAATATAAAAATATTATACAGCTCTTTTGCAAAAATTCAAAAACTTCACCTGAAAATTGGACACAATCAGGTCCTACTTCTAATGGACAGATAATAAGCCATCTACATGATTGCTATGATGGCTATGATTAGATTCAGTGAAATCAGTATGAAAATAACCATTAGAATGTTTTATCCAAATATAAGAATACCCTTTTGCAATTATGTTACTTTAATAGGCATGTAAGAAACTGAAAGTGTATATAAACTTTGTGTAAAAGGTGACATATCCCAAAAGTTAAAGAAATAATACCATTAACTATTAAAATAGGTTAACATAAAAAACTAGGTTCAATAACTTACCTGTATTCCATCTTTAAGTTTCAAAATGCATTCCATTGTATTGATGGTAATTACTACTGGTTCTGAACCCAGTTTTGTCCAGGGTACATGGATCCTCAACTCATGAATATGTCCACTTAAAAAAGTGAACGGCAATTTCAGTTCCTTAAAACAAAAATAGTAAAGTTAGTAAGTGCTTAATTTATTCATTATAATATCCACATTACTTTCTGAAAAGAGAAATGAAATTTTTAAAACAAAAATATTTTAAGAAATACTGTTCAACAAAAAGTACCAAATAACTTGTTAAACTATAGGTTATGATACACAACACAAATCTATTGTACAAGTTACTTTTAATAAGCTAGTTAACCTGCCTAGGCCTCCATTTCTTTTTCTGCTAAATGAATATATATATAAAATATGTGATACATAACAGAAGTTCATATATGATAGTGGTTGTAATAATCACAGTAGACAGCAGCACTAAAATAACTGAATGGCATATTGTTTAAAATCTCCATTCAAAAACATGTCTTTAAAATGTTTTAAACTAACAGAACAGGACTATAAGGCAAGTTAAAAGGGTATGGAGAGAGCAGAGTTAAGAGATAAGAGAATGACCCAACAAAATAAAAATTAACCAAACTTGAAAAATAAAAAAAGTACTGAGTTTTACCTAATCAAAGATTGTACCCAGATACTATCTGGTCATAAAATTTAAATGTTTTCTTACTGATTTCCATTATTATTAGAAAGAAGGTGAGAAATGAAAACATAAATGTCACCATAATCACTTTATATTACTAACTTGTTACACTGACAAAATTCTTAAAAATTTACAAAGGAAAAAACTGCAGTGTAGATTATACTTCAATCACATTTTAAGTTATTTCAACTATTTGTGAAAATTAAGATATACATTAAACTTATTCATCCACAATTGCCCAGCTACTTAGGTTAGCAACAAAGCAAAATAGCTAAATATAGGCAATATGGCAAACCACTGGGAAACTTGAATATATCTGTGTCTCAGTTTATCTGTAAAATCTGGATAACAATAGTATCACTGAGAATTAACTGAATTTATACAAAGTGCTCAGAATATTATCTTCCTCTAAGAACAACTGTTACAAAAATGCTAACTACGCTTACAAACATATGGACCTTATATAGGTCTTCAGAAGTCTTTTTTTCCTGCAAGGGCAGAATACTTAAAATCTATTTCTACTATATTATTCTAATGGAGTGTCACATTTTAAGTATTGGCCATTAAAATTTGAAAGATCAATTTGAAGTATAAACCAATTATATTTTCATCAGCATCTATAACAAAAACAATGTTTACTCAGCACTTACTATGTACCAGGCACTTTACCAGCATACAATTATTTAATCCTTATAAGATCCCCCCAAAGGTAAATACTATTATTCTACCAATTTTACAGATGAATAATCTGAGGCATGGAAAGGTCAAGTAACCTCCTAAAATGACACAACTTGGAAAACCAGAACTCAAAACTGGAAAATACGATGCCAGAACCCTTCCTCTTCACCACAACTATACTTCATCTATACTTCCATTATGAGAACTTAATACCTTTCCATTGATTATGCATCTATTTGGACAATGAGCCCATGATATTGCCATCTCTACCACTTCCTGACTTGTGTAACAAAGGAACATTTGTGAAATGCCTACCACAGTCGCAATTTATGGGTACAAATTGGATTTTTGCAGGAAGTAGTCAAAAGCATCTGAATCAAACTCAAGACCTCGGCATCATCAGAATGCTGCTAATAAACTTTACCACTACTACCTAAACACTAACACAAGAGGCAGCATTCTATATTTGAACACGGAATTTTGAGCCATATCACCCATACTGAAATCCACTTGAAGTTCAACACTTATCATCTGACTATAATCAAGATTATTTCCATTTCCTCAGAGTTGTGAAAAATGAGAATATATGCCTTGTAAAAGACAAAACACAGATGTTGTTATAGTAGACAGAACATCCTTAATATAACTATAAAAACAAGTTTCATTCCTTTTACTTCAAGATAAACTGTACAACTTTAAAATACTTCATTCACTTATAACTTCAGAAATACATTGCAAAAAATACATTCCAAAAACCAGAACATCTATGACTGCACAAAGAGTATCAGTAAAGAAAAATTTAAGAAGGGGGTTCAAAAGTTCAAAAACCTGATTCTAGGTAGGCTATAACAAAATATTCTAACAGAAAACAGGTATACTTTAAAACTAAATTTTAGGGTGCCTGGGTGGCTCAGTGGGTTAAAGCCTCTGCCTTCGGCTCAGGTCATGATCCCAGGGTCCTGGGATCAAGTCCCGCATTGCGCTCCCTGCTCAGCAGGGAGCCTGGTTCCCTCTCTCTCTCTCTCTGCCTGCCTCTCTGCCTACTTGTGATCTCTGTCTGCCAAATAAGTAAATAAAATCTAAAAAAAATTATTTTTAATTAAAAAAACTAAATCTTATAAATAACAAAACCAAACATAGACAAACCTAAAAACCTTCATGCAGCAAAGAAAACATTCAAGAGAGCAAAAAGGCAACCTATGTAATAGGAAAAAATATTTGCAAACAATTTATCTGATAAGGGTGAATATATAAAATAAACAACAAAAAGTAATCCCAATTTAAAAGTGGATAAATGATGAATAGATATTTCTCAAAAGAATATGTACAAATTGCCAGCAAGTATATGAAAAGATGTTCAACATCACTAATCAAGGAAATGCAAACCAAAACCACAATGACCTACCATCTCACACCTGTTAGAATGGCCATTATCAAAAGTAACAAGTGCTAGCAGGTATAAAGATAAACTGGAATGCTTGTGTGCTGTTGGTGAAAATGTAAAATGATGCAACCATTAAAAAAGCATTATGGAAGTTCCTCAAAAATTAATAGAATCACCACATGAAATCAGTTCTGAGTATATATGAAAAAGAACTGAAAATAGGATCTCAAAAAGATATTTGCAGAACCATTTCACTGCAGCATTAATCACAATAATCAAGAGGTGGAAGCAGCCTAAATGTCCAGTGAAAGATAAATGGATAAAGAAGATGTGGTATATATAATCAAATACATCCAATCTTCTAAAAAGAGGAAATTCTGTCATGTGCTACAACATGACTAAACATGATAAAGACATTATACTAAGTAAAATAAATCAGTCACAAAAAGACTAATACTGTAAGATTCTACATATATAAGGAATCTGAAGTAGTCAAATTCTTAGATACAAAGTAAAATGGTGGTTGCCAGATGCTGGGGGGAGAAGGAAAAAGGAAGTTGTTAAATGGTTATAGAGTTTTAATTTTTGAAAGATGAAGTTCTACAGATCTATTAAATAACAATGTGCATATAGTTAACACTAGTCTATACCTCAAATAGCTAAGATGGTAAATTTTATATTACATGCTTTTTACTACAAGATAAAAATGAATACAGAACAGGACTTTAAAAATTCTGAGTTAGGGGGTGCCTGGGTGGCTCAGTGGGTTAAAGCTTCTGCCTTCTGCTCAGGTCATGATCCCGGGGTCCTGGGATCGAGCCCCGCATCGGGCTCTCTGCTCGGCGGGGAGCCTGCTTCCTCCTCTCTCCCTGCCTGCCTTTCTGACTACTTGTAATCTCTGTCCATCAAATGAATAAATAAATCTTAAAAAAAAAAAAAAGAATTCTAAGTTAGAAAGTTGGCAAATCCTCTTTCCAAAAAGCAATCACTAAACTAGACAAAGTTGTCAAAAAAGAAAGAAAAAAATCAGGGGCAAAAAAAAGTCTAACCTAAGGCCACAGTATTTGTTGGTACAATCAACAAAACAGCAGACTGGCCAGAAAGTTAACAGACTTACTATGATTTCACATATCCCTGATAGTCTAGAAAGCTATATGCATTTGACAGGTTGTGTTTACTTAGAGGAGAGGGACCTAACAAGCTACGCATTCATGGTTAACCAAGAGGCCTTGTAACCCAGTAAGTTAAAAAAAGAGAGGGCAAGGATCACATTTATAAATTCTCTGAATTGTGGGGCGCTTGGGTGGCTCAGTGGGGTAAAGCCTCTGCCTTCGGCTCAGGTCATGATCTCAGGGTCCTGGGATTGAGCCCCGAGTCTGGCTCTCAGCTCAGCAGGGAGCCTGCTTCCTCCTCTCTCTCTCTCTCTCTCTCTCTCTGCCTGCCTCTCTGCCTACTTGTGATCTCTGTCACATAAATAAATAAAACCTTTTAAAAAATAAATAAATAAATTCTCTAAATTGTGAGCATTATCTAATATATGTATAGGAGTGGAAGAAAGTCTATATAAAGAGTTAGATTTACTGGTTCAATGGTTTAAACATTCTCTAGCCAATCAATGGCTGATGACTATTATAGTGACCCAGGGTAATCCCTAGAAAGCCAGAACTGAACACACAAAGAATGGGTGGAGGTGGTAGCGGGGCTTCAACATTAGAGGCCACATACTACAGGGGAAACACCAAAAATGTGGTTCAGGCAAATCACTAAAATATAAACATAAACCAGTATCAACAACAATCATCCCCTGGATAGAGGAAATCAGAATTCAGAGTTGCTATAACTTACTATCTATAAAATGTCCAGTTTTCAACCAAAAATTCTGAAACAAGGAAAGTATACAAATTAAATAAAAACTCTCTCTGAGGGTGCTCAACTGTAAAACTTAGTTCAAAGACTTCATAATATCTATTATGTTCAAAGAAATGAAGGAAACCATATTTACATAATTCAAGGAATATAGGACAATGATTCATTAAATAGAAAATATCAATGAGACAAATTGCCAAGAACAACCAAATGGAAATTATAGAATCCAAAAGTACAGTAAATTAAATGAAAAATCCACTAACAGAGCTCAACATCAATTGGCGAAAAGAATCAGTGAATCAACACCCTGACACATCACAGTGAAAAGCCAGGGACAAAAAGAAAATCTTAAAATCAGAAATAGAAAAATCGCTAACTTCTCATTACACACAATGGCAAGAAGATAATGAGATGGGCACCTGGGTGGCTCAGTGGGTTAAGCGCCTGCCTTCAGCTTAGGGAATCCTACACCAGGCTCCCTGCTCAACAGGGAGTCAGCTCCTCCTCCTCCCTCTGCCCCTCCCCCAGCTGTGCTTTCTCTCACTCACTGTCTCTCAAATAAATAAAATCCTAGAAAAAAAAAAAAAGAAGAAGAAGAAGAAAAAAAAGAAGGTAATGAGATGACATTCAACAACAATAACCAAAAATTCTATATCCAGCAGATACCCTTCAAAAATGAAGGCAAAATAAAAAGAACACCCAAATAAAGACTCAGATAATTCACTGTTAACAGAATACTGAAACAAACTTCATCAGACTTGAAAGGAACACCGGAGAGTAACTCAAATTCACAAGAAAGCAATAATGAATGTAATTATATAATCATTAAAGGACAATATAAATGTATATTTTCTCCTGACTTAAAAGGCCATTACCTAAAACACAAATATCAAATTGTACTGTTGGACTTACAACACAAAGGTGCAATATATATGACAATAGCACAAAGAAGGGGGAAGTAATGGAGCTATAATGGAGAAAGTTTCTGTATTTTAAGTAACAAATTTAGCATGAATCTGAAATAGACTAAAAAACTGGATCCATAGTGTAAGATATGGAGTAACTGCTAAAAAGTAATGTGAAAATTAAAGAAATTAAAAATGAAACATTAAAAAATATCTACTGAATGTAAAAAATTGGTAAAGGATGAGAAAAACAAAAAAGAACAAAGAAATATTGACATTAGAAAATGGTAGATAGAAATCCAACCATATGATTAAAAACATTAAATGTGGAGGGATTAAATACTCCAGTTAAAAGGCAAAGATTGAATAAAAAAAAAAGGCAAAGATTGGGGGTGCTTGGGTAGCTCAGTCGTTTAAAAGTCAGCCTTTGGGGGGGACAAGATGGCGGGGAACTAGGAGGAGGCGCCGTTTCAACCTGTCCCCTAAAGTGAGCTGATTACCAACCAAGGAACTCCGATCACCCATGAAATCAGCCTGAGATCAGGATTCAACACATCTGGATCTCTACGGGGGCAGAAGACGCCAGAGGGCAGGTAAAGCAGAGTGGGAACATCGGACTGGTATCTGAAGATAAACAAAAGGGGGAGGGAGCCACCAGAAACGACCCATTGGAATGTAATACCCCAAAACGAGAGCCTCCTGCATCTGGGGACCAGCATTAACTTGGAGTCTGGTAGAAAGCACTCAAAAAGAGCAAAGGACCGTGGGGTGAAATTGTGGGAATTGGAACAGTTAGGGACAGGGGCTTAAGTCCCCCACCGAGGACAGACACCCCTGGCGCTGAGCCAGAGAGAGTGTAGCAGAGAAACCAGGTCTTGGTCCCTGAGCCTCGAGGAGACCTCCTAAGGGCGCTTGGCGTGCGGGAGGGGCTGGGACCTTTGAGAGGCAGAAACAGCCCTTTTGCAGTCCCCACGAGTGCGCCACGCCGGGCTAGCAGAGCCTGAGACACGCTCCACCCCCTGCCCTGAGAGAGACGCTCAGCGGCGCCAGCCAGGTGCTCTGGGACCCGGAAAGTCTGAGCGCTCCCAGCCCGGGGCCAGCAGGAAAATCTCAGGGTGCGATTACTGCTTGGAACCTCTCTGGCGGTCTGGAGCTGCTCAGACAACTGCCGGTGTTGTGGTTCTGAGTACAAGCAGGTCACACAGGTGTCCCCAGAGACCGCGGCTGGGAACCTGCTCTGCAGCACCCAGAGAGGAATGGACGGGGCTTCTCTCTGGGAGGGAGGTCTGGGTGCAGTTTGCTTTCCTCTAAACATCCAAGAACCATCAAGAGCTGCCAAGGGGAGAGAAAACAAATGAACAGACATAAAAACCTCCAGAGAACAAAAGCCTGAAGGGCCGGTTTCCTCAGAGCCCACTCCCTTGAGGGGGTCGGGAGGACTTAACTCAGGAAACACAGCCTGAAAACCCACATGGCAGGCCCCTCCCCCAGAAAGACAACAGGGAAAAAAAAAACAAAAACGGAGAAGAGAACAATCACTACTACTTCATAGATACAACATTTAATTTTTAATTCGTTCCCACTATTCTGGTTCATTTTTTAATTTTTTATATAGTTTTTTTTTTAAAGATTTTATTTATTTATTTATTTGAGAGAGAGGCAGTGAGAGAGCATGAGCAAGGAGAAGGTCAGAGGGAGAACCAGACTCCCCGTGGAGCTGGGAGCCTGATGTGGGACTCGATCTCGGGTCTCCGGGATCATGACCTGAGCCGAAGGCAGTTGTCCAACCAACTGAGCCACCCAGGCGTACCTATATAGATTTTTTTAGCCTATTTACCATCACAGTGAGATGTCTAGTACATCAAATTCCATAATAATCTTTTAACCTGAACTTTTTGATACATATACTCATATTTTTCTTTTGCTTTTCTATTTTTTTAATTTTTTTTTAAATTTTACTTTAGTTTAGATGATTCTTTTCTTTTTTTTTATTTGCTAATATTCATATAGAGTTAAACTTCAAGGTAAATCCCTTTCCCCAATCAGTGCTACCCCTATAGGTAAACCAATTTTTAATCCCCTGTTATCTTAGGAAAGTTGTGTCCTTTAAAAAAAAAATATCAAGATACATCCAGGAAGAATCAAAATAACCTTCCTCGCCCACACTGAGAATTTACAACCACTCTCCCATCTTTTTCTCCTGCCAGTATTTCTGGATATTTGTGTTTGTCCTGGTAGTATATAAATCTTATACTTGGGGTTCTTTTTGACGAGGTTCTTTTTTTTGTCTGTTTTACTTCTACATATAAATGTATATATTTTTTTCTTCTCTTGTCATATACTTTTATCAGTCTTTTTTGTTTGTCTGTTTTTTTTGTATACTTCTCAAACCTTACCTTGGGGCCCATTTGGGCTGAGCCTTCTCTTTTATCCTTCTTTCTTTTTCCTGTCTCTATCTCTCTCTCTCTCTCTCTTTTTTTCTTCTTTCTCTTTTTCTTTTTTTCTTTCGTTTGGGTGGGGACACTTGATTGCTCAGAAGCGTTCCAGGGTGCACCTCCAATGCATCAAGGTCGATATATCCAGCTACAACCGTTCAGCCATCTCTCACCAAAATGACTAGGAGGAGGAATACCCAGCAGAAGAAAAGTTCAGAGGATGGGCCCTCTGCAACAGAGCTAATGGTTACCGACATAGACATTATGTCAGAAAGGGAATTCAGGCTAACAATTCTCCAGGCAATAGCTAGGTTGGAGAAAGCCATGGATGACCAAATGGAATTGATTAGGGCAGAACTGAAAGCCACCAGGGATGATGTTCACAAGGCTCTCAATGAGTTCCAATCTAATCTAAATTCTCTAAAAGCTAGGGTAACTGAGACAGAAGATAGAATTAGTGATCTGGAGGACAAACAGATAGAGAGAAAGGATCA
>PISX010033303.1:0-15242 GCA_004024625.1 Mellivora capensis | reverse complement strand
TCACTACAGGGCCCCCACAAGTGCACTATGAAACCACAAAAGGAGAAACTGAGGCAGAGAATAGTGACCTTGAGATCAGTGTACATGCTTAAATCTAGGTTATAAGGGACCAGTGATGGAGAAATCAACCAAGTGTGAAAACTTATGACTTAGCATGTCAGGGTGGACCCTGCCTCTTCCCCCAGGCTTTCTTGGATTTCTGCACCTACCAGCTGCCCCAGCTCCTCTCAGGGCCAGGGGAGAACCTAAGATCATTAACTCAAGCAATTTCAAGGGGATTGTTCTCTCTGTCCCCTTCCCTGCAACGATATGTGAAGGTCCCAGAAGCCAGATGTCTGCCTACACCTAGAGCCCAAGGAGTCACTGTAGCAGTAGGAGGGAGGGTGGAGAGGGAATCTTCCAGAGAAGTCCTGCAGAAGAGACCTGGGAGCAAACCCCTACCCCCAGGTTTGTTTAATTCCCGTGTCCACTTAGAAGTGTAATAAAGTTCAGAATGTCCAGGGTTTCCATTTAATAACACCCAGGAGCTGGTAATTACATTTCTTCTCCAAGACAGAACTTTAAGCCTCCTCCTTCCCCATGGACACACATCTTTTAAGAAACACACTGAACCACATCCTCAACGTTTAAAACTGCCTCCATAGAGATGGGCTCAACTTCAGCAGAAGAAGTCTAGAATACACTTTGGAAAGGAGTTCCCTTGAAGGTAGGGTAGATAAATGCCAGGACCTGAGACACACACACGCAGACACACACACACGCATGTTATGCTCACGTGGGCACACACTTCTCCAGACAACTGTACACACACATCACTGTCTAACACATCTCAGGGCTCCCTCCAGGGGCTTCATTTCCAATCCCAGCAACTTCAGAAACCCCAGCCTGGCCATGAGCATCTGCCTCCCTCCTCTCCCCTTCATGCTGGTGCCCCAGTCCAGCTGTTGTTTCCCGCCCAGCTCAGCTGTCTCCTGCCTGGCATAGGGTTGGCTCGTCCTGCTTCAGAAGCAACAGAGAGAGCTTCTCCTCCTCTTCTCCCCATCCCTGCCCTGCTGGGTTTCCCCTTCTACACCCTCCTGACTCCCCTCCCCCAGGCAGCCTTCTCTGATGCACTCACTGGCTCTGATTATGAATTTGCCCTGCTCCTATGCACCTGTGGCTGTGTGCTGGGTAAGTGTCACCAGGTTACTCTGCATATGAGCAGGCAGGGAAGGCAGTGTCAGCTCCCCAAGGGTAGGACCTCTTGACCCAGTATTTCAGACAAATGCCAAGCCAAGACTCCCCACCCCCTCATACTAGGCTGGGAGTTCCTGGGAACTCTGCTACTTGGTTGTAACAAAGACACAGAAGAAATGACACCAGGGCTCCAGCAGCCACCAGGAATGGCCTCTTCTGTTAAAGGCTGCAAGTGTCACCTTCACAGTGACCTTCAGAACCATTTGGAAGGAGACACGTCCTCCACTGTCTTCCCACATCCAGCTGGCTTTCCCTTGGAAATACTCTTTTCCAGCGGGGTGCTTACCACCTTCTCCAGCATCAGAGATCACTGGGCCAACCCTAAAGGACACCCATGTGGCCCTTGGTGAGGAGGCTCAGAGCAGCACTGCAGGCTGGGAAGGGGTCCTCACAGAGGAAGCCATGATGAGCCAGCCTCCTGCAGGGGTTGCTGTCAGCACCACTGGGAAGAAGGTGGCAGGCAGGGGACAGGCTCATTGTACTGAACTCAGGAGAGAGGGACAAGGTCACCCTGAGAAGCATGCATGGCCACCTGCCCACCTCACCCCAGGGTTGTGTCAGCACAGCCCAGCTCTCTGGGGAGACGGGAGCCCTGCTTGCCTCCCCCTGCCCCTGATCTGCTTCTCCACACCAGGCCTCCCCCTGTCCCCCTTTCCCTCCTGCAGTGAGAGGTGCCCTCCCTCCCCCTGTCTCTCCTGCACCCCTGCCTCCAGCAGTGTCCTTCTCCACCTCTGTCCCTCTCTGTCCTCTGTCCCTTTCTCCTTTCCCTTCCTCACTCTCAGCTTCTTTCCCTCTGATCTCAGTCTGGGCTCTGCCATTTCTTTCCCAACTCAGTCTGTCTCTATCCTGCAAATAGTGTCCATCCCCCAGCCAACCCCGCCCACTCCCTACTGCTCAGAGCAGGGGCTGCAGATGCAGGAATGTGTGGGGGGATCCCCTTCAGCACCAGAGGACTCTGGTTTTGTGACTAGAGCTTGA
This sequence comes from Mellivora capensis, assembly GCA_004024625.1. NCBI lineage: Eukaryota > Metazoa > Chordata > Mammalia > Carnivora > Mustelidae > Mellivora > Mellivora capensis. Next base: position 13,028 of record PISX010033303.1, on the reverse strand, counting down.
ACTAGTGGGTTCCACACTCACCCCGCCCCCCTACACACACACAGGAGCCTCTCTGTGCACACTTCCCTGGCTGTCTACTCAACCTGGCCCCGTTCCCACAGATCTGTCTTGGGCTCTGAGTTCATGGCTTTCCCAGCACCTGAGACTGGGTCCAATCTGTGTCTCTGAGTCCCTGTCTCTGCTATCGTTAATCTTACGGATCTCTCTGCATCTGTCTTGGATCTTCTGCTCTGCTCTCTGGAGGCTCCTCTCTTACCTCTCTCTTGTCTCTGGCTCTGTCTCCCAGTCTCTCCATTACACTGCCCACTGTCTGTCCCTCTTGACTGTTTATGGGTGTTCTGGACTCTCCAGGGTGCTCCGACTGGCTCTGCCTTCTTGGTCCCAGAAGGCTCTGCCTTCTAGGTCCTGGATGCAGTACTGGTCCTTACTGTTTAATCACTGTGTCAGTCTTCCTCCTCCTCCTCTTCTTCCCAGAGCTGCCTCCTTTATCAGAGTGTGGGCTGGGGTGAGGGCTCAGAAGGGATGCATCAGGCAGTCCTTTGTGTGGAGGAGGATGGCTGACCATCTAGGAGACAGCATGTCTCTGCTCCTCACAGAACATTCTCCAGGAGTCCAGATGCAGTTCTCCTCCCTGCCTGTTATGCTGCCTGGTCAAACCCTGAGGCAGGCCCTGACCTGCCCCACTGCATCCACTGGGAGCCACGGGAAATTCTGGGAGGGCTCTCCAGGTCCCCTCAGTCAGCTATCTCTGAGTCTTGGTCATTCTGAGAAGAGGAGTGAGGACAGCGGTTAGGTTCACTGGAAGTCCTTGCTGAGGGGCAAGGGGGACTGTGTGCACCACAGAGAGTCTGGGAGCTCATTCTGCATCCCACAGGAGAAGTGCCCAGATGGTCCTTGCACCCCCCCCCCCAGACAGACACAGTGGGCACCCAGGCAAGGGAGGAGCTCTGACAGGTCTGCAAACACAGGAAGGGGAACAGAAAGCATGTGAGTCCCTCCTTTACCCCCTCATGGCACCTGTAACCCTTCCTTGCCCAGTGGAAGCTCTGCATAAAGTCATTGGCTCCTATTTCACCAGGTGTCCCCAAATAAGCCCCTAAATCAGTGGAGCTCAGTCCCTTCCAATATTCCTTCCCACTCCCACCCACACCCCCACTGACTCACCCTCAGCGCCGCAGTATCTGCCCCCAGGACAGTGTCTCCTGCCAAGCTTTGCCAGCACCTCAGTGATCATGGGACCCCAGCTCAAATCTCAGTCATCCCACCCCCTCCTCCTCCCTTATTCTGTGTTGCCCCTCCCTTGCCCTCTCCCCGCTCCTTGCCCATCCAATACAGCTTGGTCCCCTTGTTGCAGAAAATCTGAGGTGACCAAGGAAACCCAAAGGGCACATGGAGAGATGGGAGAACACAGCTTTATTAATGCCAGCGGGCTCAGTGGGATCCTTCCCAAAGACTGAGCACCCGACAGGGTTAGGAGTCAGTTTTTATAGTTATGGGTAATGGGGGATGGTAATGGGGTGTTTTCTCAGTCTCTCAAGGCCAAATGGCCCTTTCAAGTGGAAGTATAATCTATGTGGGGGCATCTCAGGAGAGTGCTAAATCACCCCAGGGACCTTTTCTCTTTCTTTTCTTATTCAAACAGGAAGGGGCCTCTGGTCATTTTCTTCCCCTTCATCAGGAGCAATGACTTGTTCTCTTATCTTAGTCTAAGGGGATGGCTATTTGGTCTTTTCCTGGCCTTAGCAGGAGCAAAGGGGAGCCAGGAACAGAAAGGGGCTGGAGATGGGAGTCTCTATCCACCTTACCCTGGGGGGCTCTCTAAAGACAGGCAGTCACTAATGAGCACTGAGCACTAGAAGGGGAGGGCCAAGGGCAGCCTGGTCGGGGGACAGGACTCCACAGCTGGAGATAAGGAGCCCTGCCAGCACCTGTCACACAGGCCATCTCCCTCCAGCATCATTGTCTACTCCCTCCTGGCTTCTGCCAGTCCATCCCCTGCTGTGGCTGATGGACTGAGGTCAGGTGTGAACTCACAGAAGCCTAGAATCATAATGCCTGGTCTGTTCCCTGCCCATTTTCTCCAGGAGTGTCATATCCCTGCCCCATTCTTTGAAAACTCCCGATGTCCCTGAGACCAAAGGTTGTAGATGGAGCCCAAGGGGAAGAGAATTTGCTCTTTCTGCTCAATATCTTCATCTCAAACTTTTGTCTCCACTTCATATCCCCCAAATCACAATTTAACACTTTGGGCAATGGCAAAGAAGGTGAAATCTCAGGAAGACGTTCCTAGCCTTCAGGAGATGCTGATGCCTCCAGAAACTGGAGATAGGGGAAAGATGGACTTGGGAGACCAATGATCTCTTTTCCTGATATATAGAATTTCCACCAGGGGCAAGGGACAAGGCCCTGAGGACTTGAGGGGAACCTTCCAGCAGAGGCCTGCAAAGGGCTTGGTGGCCACAAGAGGGCAGCAGAGAATAGTGCTCCCTGCAGAGCCAGCCCTGGGCCCCGGGTGCTGAGACAGAGCTGGGCTGCCTGGGCTGGATGGTTTGGGGTTCTTGCAAGAATCCAGGAATTTCTGAATGTAGTGAAGAGGGAGCAAAAGGCTGGTGGAGGACAAAGGAAAAGCTGACACCCCTCAACCTCCATCCACCCCCAACTCCTGGGTGGGACATGTGTGACATTCTTTAGGAATCTCCCAACTATCTTAATGTTAATACTTTGCTAAGAAGGGAAAAACAGTCTTGACAATGGCAAGGCCTCCGGTATCCAGTATCCTCTAGGTCTTCTTTAGCATATAAAGTTCTATTGAAACCTTCCTTTTGCCTTAAATCCTCCAACCTCATCCTATATAACCTGCCATTCCTCACAACCCCAGGGCAGTGACTCTTCCTGCCCAGGGACCTGTCCCAGTGTTTTAATAAAATCACCTTTTTGCACCAGAGACCTCTTAAGGATTCTTTCTCGTGGGTTCCGAGGACCTCACACTTATATTCTAAAACTTTATCAGTAGGACTCCTCTCCCACTGCCTTTCCCACTAGCATCCTGTAGTCCCTTAGCTCCTGAAATGTCATCCTCCAGCCCCGTTCCCCTTTCTGGCCCCCAGCCATGGGGCTGCTGGCACAGAACGGCCACCTGGCTTTTCCTTTATGGTTGGACAGCAGGTGAAATTCCCCCTCCAAGAGGTGATGGCTCACAGGGGCCCAGCGGAGAACTAGAGCCAGAGCTGGAATCCACGTGTTTTTGATTCCCATGCCAGGGTCTTCCCACTGGTGCTGACCTCTGCTCCTCAAAGTAAGCATACTTCGTAGGCCCCAGGGGGAAGCAAGCTCACAAACCTGGGTTCCTTCCCTATGTGACATATGCTTACACCCAGAACTGGGGCACAGAGGATTGTCAACCACAGAGCACTGACATGTAGGCCACACACACTGTGCTCTGTATACCACTACCCTCAGCACACACCCCCTCTGCTCCTCAGAGCCCCACAGCCTTGTCCCTCACCACCTACTTCCTGAGCTGTGGGAATAACTTCTCATTCATCATCTGCTCATTGCCCTGTGTTTCTAGAAGCTCCTCCCATCTGCAGACAGAGAAGCCCCTTCCCCATTCTCATCTGCTCACTCTTACCACAGCCCCTGTTTCCAGTTCCAGTGATGGGCAGCTGAACTGGGGTCTCAGTAACACTCTGGGCTCTGAAAAGCTGAGCTCTTGGACTTTGAGACACTGGCACCACCAACTCCCTCAGATCTTCCTCATTCCCAGACACCAGAGGAGCATTAATTAATTAGCTTGTGCAACCAGCCATAGGCAGGATCTCATCACAGCACACCGCAGGGATCCGCTACTGACACATCTTGACCCCGGGATGCGGGCACACACCCATTACACAGCCAGAGGCTTAGCTAGTCATCACTTGTGCTGACACTGTGGCTCACAGAGGAATCCCCAGCTGCCTTCTCCCCACTCCCCAGCCCACCCCCCACAGTACCTGCTTATGGAACAGGATGCTGGGAAAACTAGTTGGAGAAAAGTTGAAACTTGCTGGGGAACAGGAGCCAGAGGTGGAGTAGCTGAGGGAGGATGGGAATGAAGAGTTAGAAAGAAAAGAGGATTTTCCTACCCATCACTTTGGGCTACAAACAGACTCTGCATTTAGTAACTGCAGCACGAGGGAGTGCTGGCTAGACTCCAGGAAGGCTTTCCTGAGGAGCTGCTCCTGTAGCATGGGGCTGGGAGAGGGCACCTTTCTCCTCACACAAGCAGGAAGCAGGAGATGATGGCCACCGCGGTGGGGGAGAAAGGGAGAAAAGGGCAGTTTGAGGAACTCAGCTGTCTGCTTCCCTCCTGCCCCTCAGCTGAGGTTCACGGAACAGAGAGGAGGCAGCCTCACTGCAAACACAGCTAGACAGCGCCCCAACCCCAAAAGTCTGTCCCACTGACTTTGTCATTATGCTCACTGCTCAGCTTCTCTGAGATTTAACATATGGACTGTCCGAGCTGCCGAAATTGAATTTTCTTCACTGAGACTGTCTACCCACAAAAAGCAGTTCATAAATTCCCCATCTTTTTCAGACTTCCCGCCCCCTCTCCACCCAACATTTCTCCAGGGGACTCAGGTATTTGAACGTACAACCAAAGGGTAAAGGCTGGGCATGCGCAGTACTCCCCGGGGAAGTCCCATTCACCAAGACCGGCCCTCACTGCGCATGCTCAGATGCAGTCGACACCCTGGGCAGGCCTCTGCTGTCAGGACTGAGGGCACGTGTCTTCCACAGCCGGGGTCCACGTGCTCCATATAGTATATACAGCGGGTCCCTGCGGGGGGACTGAAAGGTCCCATGCCTCAGCCCTGCTTGTAGTCCCCAGCCCTAACAGCAGTGACGGCTGTCACTCCCACACAGGACAGAGTCAGATGTCCTGACCTGCAATGCCCACTCCAGCTGCCCCCGGGCTCGGCCGGGGAACAGCTCACGGCCCCCCTCCTCTAGGATCGGAGCCCTGCCGACACTCCCACCTGGGGGTACAGCCACGGTAGGAAACATGCTCAAGTCTACAGGCTGTGCACGAACACGGATGCAGAGGAAGAAACACGCCCTAGGATCTGGTAGGGAGTCTTCCTTCACACCATGTGTATGTTGGCAACGGGTTCCCAGCCGGAGTGTGCTCTCTCCATAGGACTCCTCATCACCTTATTTATATTATTCATTCATTCAGTCAGTCAGTCAGTTGGTCATTTATTTAAATATTTTCAGTGTTCCAAGATTCATTGTGTATGCACCACACCCAATGCTCCATGCCATAGGTGCCCTCCTTAATACCCACTACCAGGCCCTTCACCACTTTAGCCTTGGGAGGGCGCCGCCTAGCAGAAGTTCCTTGTAATACCTGTGGCGACCTGGCATCAGAGGCTATAATGCATGGGCAAGAGGTCAGGCTGATGGTCACCACCAGGTAGCTCGTGCCCAGAGTCAGACTGGGGGACATAAATGTCAGGGCTGAGGGAGTTGAGAGTGGTTGTGCCTTCTCCACCTGCCTCCCCCTCCTTGCTGGCAGAGGGACACCTACATCACCTGAAGCCACGTATTTGTGATGGCAGATCCACGGCTCCAGCAGATCTGGATTCCTGAGTTACCTGACCACAGACCTCTGCAGTGGACTATGTGATACTGATGTTTATTGTGGGAAGTCACTGCGATCTAAAGGTTGTCCTTTGTAGCTGTTAGATGCCCCCTAGGTCATGCACCAATCAAAGTAATGAGACCACAGCTGTAAGCCAGGAGGCTGGAGGCACTGCAGATTTGGTCTGTGATGTGTGCAAGGCAGAGAATTTTTCCTTGAATCTCATCCTGCTGTGTGACTTTAGGCAAGTTCTTTAGCCTTTCTCAGCCTTGGTTTCTTCAGTGATACAATTCATAGCAACAATATGACCCACTTCACAGTAATGGTTGTGGGGATCAAGAGTCCAAGTATGTAAAAGGCCTTTGAAATCAGGGGGCTACACATGTGACTGGCCATTATTCCAACAGGTGACACATCATGCTTATTAAAAATGTGTTGAATAAATATGAATGAAGGAATGTGCTTAAATGGGTGGGGAGTGCTTGGAACCACATCTTGCTTCTCACTAATAAGGGAAGGACCAGGGTGATCTGAGCACCATGTGATCAGACTGGGTCTGTGGGTCTGCGGGGTGAAGTGGGAGCTACAAGAGCAGGGCATCAGTGAGAACCTGAACCACCCTTCCACCCAGTCCCAAGAACTGGGAGGACAAAAGAAAATGGATAAGGGGCCCTAAAAAAATCCAAGAAATCAGACTTTGCCCTAAAATTATATTAACGTTTCTCCTACTGTTACGGACTGAATATTTGTGCCCATCCCTGATATGTATGTTGAAGCCCTAAAGCACATTGTGATGGTTGTTGGAGATGGGACTTTTGGGAGGCAATCAGGGAGGGCTAGGTGGGGTCAAAATGGTGGGGCCCACATGCTGGAATTGGTGCTCTTACAAGTAGAGACCAGAAAGGTGAGGACATGTGAGGACATACTGAGAAATTAGCTGTCTAAAACCCAGGAAGAGAGTCCTTATCAAGAACCAAATCAGCCAGCACCTTGATCTCAGGATTCCCAGGATCCAGAATTGTGAAAATAAATCCCTATTGCATGTGCCACCCAGCCTACCATATTTTGTTATGGCAGCCCCAGTAAACAGGGATGCCTACTTCCCACAGAGGCCACAGTTTAGAAGCACTAGTAACAGCCTACAATATCTGATACACCAGATGCTTCTGCATGTTTGCAAAGCACCCAGCAGAGCATCTGGCCCATGCAGACACTCAGGGAATACTAACCATTGTGATTTTCTGAGAAGACCATCCTGTTATATTGGAAAAGATATGGGTTCCAGAGTAGGATTGACCCAAGAGACCTTGAGCAAGTTACCCTTAGAATTTACATCTCTTCATCTATAAAACTGGCCAGCGTCCTGCACGGTTATTGCAATGATTCTGTGTGTGAAAGAGCCCTCTCCATACGTAGGCCCTCAGCTAGTGGTGAGTCCAGGACCAGCATCCATCCACTCAGCATTTATTACATATCAGGCACTGGGCTAGATGAAGTACTACCAGAGCCGGGACCTCTACAAAAGAGAAAAGAGGCTTTAAACTTCAGAAAATAGGATTCATCTTGCAGCAGCTCCTTCCACAGCCTTGGGAGAGACTTTCAAAATCTTGTCCACCTTCTCTCAGCCCCAGTCAGGAGTTCATCTGTATTCTAACACCAACAGTTCCAAGATCTCACAACCTCAATCAGCAAACATTCTTCAACTCTTAACCTTAGCTTCCACTGGTTCTCACAGTAGTATTCCCCTACTTAAGAAAAATCATCGGGGATTATGTTCCGAATCCTTTTAAAATTTTTTTAAATTTTTTAAAGATGTTATTTGTTTGGCAGAGAGAGAGAGAGAGAGCACAAGCAGGGGGAGCAGCAGAGGGAGAAGCAGGCTCCCTGCTGAGGAAGTAGCCTGATGTGGGACTTGATCCCAGGACCCTGAGATCATGACCTGAGCTGAAGGCAGACGCTTAAGTGACTGAACCACTCAGACGTTCCAACCTTCCTATTCCTGGTGGGAATCAAGTCCAAACCTTTTAACATGACATATTGGTTTAAAAAAACATTAACTACTATATAACATCGAGCCCAAAGTTTTAGTGTTGTAGTAAGCAGAAATGGATTTATTGGTCAAGTGCAGTCCAAAATACATGTTCCTGATTAATCGGCAGTTCTCTGTGAAGTGGTGATTCAGGGTTGCTTCCAACTTGTGGCCCAACCATCCTTAACATTTGGCCTTCAAGGTCAGTGTGTGTACGGGCATCTGCATCAAACCACAAAGAAAAGAACATGAAGGATCTACCTTGGGAGGCTTCATGGGCCAAGCCTGAAAGTGGAACACATCACTCAAAGGAAGTTGGAAAAGTGTGGTCCAGTTGTGTGTCCAAGAAAAAGAAGGAAAGAGATTCTGATAAATACATAGCGGGCTTGCCTCACAGGCATTCAAGGTTCTCCACACTTGGCCTTAAACTTACCTTTCACATTTGATCTCTCAAGTTTGATAGCATTTACCTTTCAAACTTGATACCATTATGCAGGTATAGCTATTGGTCAGCTTTGCTGAAGTAACAACCAACCCCAAATCTCAGTGGCGTACTGCAACAAAAGTTTGTTTTTTCTTTCTTCTTTTCTTTTCTTTTTTTGTTTATTATATTCTGTTAGCCACTGTATGGTACGTAGGTTTTGATGTAGTGTTCAATGATTCATTAATTAAGTATAACACCGAGTGCTCAGCACAGCAGATGCCCTCCTCAAAATTTATTTCTTTTTTTTAATAATTAACTTAATAAAAAGATTTATTTATTTATTTGGCAGAGAGAGAGAAAGAGATCACAAGTAGGCACAGAGACAGGCAGAGAGAGAAGGAGAAACAGGCTTCCTGCCAAGCAGAGAGCCCGATGCAGGGCTCAATCCCAGGACCCTGAGATCATGACCTGAACTGAAGGCAGAGACCTAACCCACTGAGCCACCCAGGCACCCCGTCAAAGTTTTTTTCTGACTTAGGTATATGCAGACTCTAGGCAGGCTGCAGCTCTGCTCCATGGGTCTTCTCATTCCATGACCCAGGCAGAAGGAACAGTTCTCATGTGGAATATGCCCCTTCTGGTAGCTGAGAAGAACAAGATAGTGGAAACTCTCACATGCAAACATGGCAAATGTCTGTTCACATCCCATTGGCCAAAATAGGAACCATGGCCAAGTCCAAAGTCAACTAAATGGGACATATATACTCCTGCAGGAGATACTTCAAGTCACATGGCAATGGGTTCAGAGGGCGTAAGTAACTAATTTCAAACAATACATCAATCTATTAGAACTTCTCCCCATCATCTATGGTACCTGATAGACATTACTCATTAATTTCAGCACACATTACTCAACATCCTTCTCAACAACTTTCTGGCAGTCATTGCTAATACTCTGGGTGAAACAAAAATCTAAAATTGATATGCTGTACTTCTGTGACCTCATAGATTTCCATAACATTACAGATTCCCTTCTCTGAATCTTTGCTTCAGCCTGAAATAAGCTCAGCCTTCCTAGACCATCTCCTGCCAGACTATCCAAATCCAATCCATCCGTCAAGGATCTGCATTTCATGTCCATTCTTTCAATGAAATTCACTGAATACCTAGCACAGTCCTTCATAGACATAGTTGCTGAATGAACCTGTTTCACATCACCTGAGCCTTAGACACAAATGCACAGTGGAATATGTCCCTTGATTAGTAGAAGTGTTTCCTATAACAATGGGAGCTAGTGAATAAAATGAGGGCCTACTATATAAGTCTGTTGTATTACAGGAAAAATAAGCACATTGTAAGCACCCAATACACGTAAATTGTTATTAATTTCAACTCTAGCTGAGACCACAATTTCTTCCAAGTCTTTATTCTGGGGGTTAGACAAATCCTGACTAATGACACAGACATGTCACCTAATGTTTGTGGAGCCTGGTGACTTACTGTTAAGGACTCAGAGATTTTCAGGTGAAAGGCACCCACAGGCAGGCCCAGACACCCTATTTAGTCATAACAGCAAAACAGGACCAAAAAAAGTAGGGAAAGCAGAGACTCCACAACTTCATACAGCAGAGGATTAAAGCAGACATCAGGAAGAGCAAGTCAATTCTTCAGCTGTCATCCCTGAACACGGACACAGGGAGAGAGATCACTGGAAGGCCTCAGATGCTCTGGGGGTTCTGGGACGGGAGTGGGCAAGGGCGGGGAAAAGAAGGATGCCCAAGTCCGTAACTTGACTTGGGTTGTGGGACGAGTGTGAATCCTTTACTTCTCCGAAATAAAGACAGGACCAACAACAGGTGCTGCTATCCTAAATCATTTAAACCAGTAAAGGCTTGGGCAAACCAGGCCCTCAAGTGGCTTGTTTAGGAGTTGTGACTGCTCCTGAATTATATCAGCCTCCATTTTCAACTTCATTCTTTCTTCACTTCCCATCACCGCCACCACCTCAGGCAATGGATCCTCTTCCTAGACCTGGAGGCCATTCTCAGGGAGCCCAGTCCAGGTGTGTGAGTACTGGCAGGCCCCTGGCAATGAAACAAAGTTGGCAAAAGAAAAAAAAAATCTATGCACAGCACACAGTTTTTACAGGGGCTGTCCCTGTAAAAAGGTTGAAGCAACGAAGAAACTGTTACCCTAGCTAGTAGTTCCTCATCCCCTATACAATAGTAGCTATAACTTACAGGCAAGAGCACTGCCCTTGGAGTCCGGCAGCCCTGGTGGAGATCTACCATCTCATGGCTTTGCTGCTTTAGATCAGTTCCATAACCATCCTGGGCTGTAGTTTCCTCATCTGTGAAGTGTAGGTAACAATGATACCTATCCCCCAGCCTGTTGGGAAGATTAAATGGGAGAATGCACACCAAAGCATTCTGCCCCCTACAAGGCATTAGACAGAAGGCCTTAGAGCCCTAAATCTTCCCCCACCGTGAGCATCATTACACATCTGATGAATGTTTCCAGCTGTTACAGATTCTATTTGTGGGCAGTAGTTGGAGCTCCTAAGCTTAGATCTGTGGGGACAAGTCATCCCCACTTAGAAAGCCAGAAATTTGTATTTGGAGAAAACATGGACTAATTTTAACCAGGGATTTTTCAGAGATGAAAATCCAAAGAAACTTCTTATTCTCAATACAATCAAAGATTGTAAAAAATTTTAAAAAAGGGAATGCGAAGGATGCAGAGTTGGGGCCAGAAGTCTCTCCTGGAGAAGGGGGACAGAATGGGGGGAACTGGCAGGTGAAACCACCCCAGATAGTGTCACAGGGAGTGCCTGTACTTCAGTGGGGTGGGGGGAATGATAGTGGAGGAGGCAGGGGTGTGAGCCAGAGATATGGGGAGAAGCTGAGAGACACAGATAAGAGAAGCAGGGAGAGAGCTGGGAGGGGTTGCAGAGAGGGACCAGGGGTGGGGGAGGGAGGCAGCACAGGACACAGACAGGAGGAGATGTGGGGGAGACACTGACAGGCTACGGGGTGAGACTCAGATGTGATGGGAAGACAGACCCCCAGACACTGAGGGAGGGGCTCAGGGAGGGGGACAGCCAGAAGGGAGATCTGAGGGCAGACCCAGTCCTGGGACATCTCAGACCACAGAATATCTGTGGATAGGGAGGGTGGAGAGGCAACCTTCCAGAGAAGTCCTGCAGAGAAGACCTGGGAGCAAAACCCCCCAGGTTCATCCCACTCCCGTGCACACTTAGAAGTGTAATAAGGTTCAGAATGTCCAGGGCTTCCACGTAATAACAACCAGGAGCTGGTAATTACATTTCTTCTCCAAGTTGAATCTTTTAGCCTCCTCCTTCCCCATGGACACACATCTTTTATGAAACACACTGAACCACATCCTGGACATTTGAAACTGCCTCCACTAGAGATGGGCTCAATTGCAGCAGAAGAAATTTAGAATCCACTTTGGAGAGGAGTTCCCTTGAATGTAGAGTAGATCAATGCCAGGATCTCTCTCTCTCACACACACACACACACACACACACGCATATCATGCTCACTTGGGCACACACTTCTGTGCACACACATCACTGCCTAACACATCTCAGGGCTCCCTCTAATGTCCTCATTTCCAATCCCAGCCACTTCAAAACCCCCAGCCGGCCATGAGCATCTGCCTCCCTCCTCTCCCCTTCATGCTGGGGCCCCAGTCCAGCTGCTGATTCCCGCCCAGCTCAGCTGTCTCCTGCCTGGCTTAGGGTTGGCTCGTCCTGCTTCAGAAGCAACAGAGAGAGCTTCTCCTCCTCTTCTCCCCATCCCTGCCCTGCTGGGTTTCCTCTCCTACACCTGCCTGACTCCCCTCCAGGCAGCCTTCCCTGATGCACTCACTGGCTCTGATTCTGAATTTGCCCTGGTCCTATGCACCTGTGGCTGTGTGCTGAGTAAGTGTCACCGGGTTACTCTGCATATGAGTGGGCAGGGAGGCAACTGTCATCTCCCTAAGGGGAGGACCCCTTGACCCAGTATTTCAGACAAATGTCGGCGCCCCCCCTAACCATACTCAGCTGGGGATGTTCCTGGGAACTCTGCTACCTGGTTGTAGCAAACACACAGAAAAATGACACAGGGCTCCAGCAACCACCAGGAATATCCCCTTCTGTCACAGGCTGCAAGTGTCACTTTCACAATGACCTTCAGAGCCATGTGGAAGGGGGCATGTCCTCCACTGTGTCTTCCCACATCCACCTCATTTTCCCCTGGAAATACTGCTTCCCAGCGGGATCCTCACCCTCTTCTCCAGCCTTGGAAACACTGGGCCCGTCCTAAAGGACACCCATGTGGCCCTGGTGAGGAGGCTCAGAGCGGCCCTGCAGGCTGGGAAGGGGTCCGCATAGGGGAAGCCATGATGAGCCGGCCTCCTGCAGGGGCCACTGTCAGCACCACTGGGAAGAAGGTGGCACACAGGGGGCCAGGCTCACTGTACTGAACCCAGGAGAGAGGGACAAGGTCACCCTGTGAAGCATGCATGGCCACCTGTCCACCTCACCCCAGAGTTGTGTCAGCCCAGCCCAGCTCTCTGGGGAGACAGGAGCCCTGCTTGCCTCCCCCTGCCCCTGATCTGTTTCCCCACAGCCCCATCTCTTCCTACTCTCCTCTTGCTCCTGCAGTAAGAGGTGCCCTCCCTCACCCTGTCTCTCCTGAACCCCCACCCCCAACAGTGTCCTTCTCCACCTCTGTCCCTCTCTGTCCCTCTGTCCCTCTCTGTCCCTCTGTCCCTTTCTCTGCTCCCTTCCTCACTCTCAGCATCTCTCCCTCTGATCTCAGTCTGGGCTCTGCCATTTCTTTCCCAGCTCAGTCTGTCTCTAACCTGCAGAAACCTGGTTTCTGTCCCCCTGCCCCCCTCTAAGCCCCCTTGCTCCGAGCAGGGGCTGCAGAGGGAGGGGATAT
>PISX010033302.1:0-15235 GCA_004024625.1 Mellivora capensis | reverse complement strand
ATAGTATACAGAATTTGTGTTTTCTTCCTCATGATTCTTTAGTCTTTCAGTTTAAATTTTTTTCTTTTTCAACAAACTTATTTTATCAATTCCTTAAGTCTTTTTAAATTTTCACTTTTATATTTATATTTATGTTTTATTTCTATATATTTTACATTTCTCTCATTTTATTCGATTTTATTTTTGTAAAAGTTTTTCTTTCTTTACAATTTTGGGATCTAGTTTCTTCTAACAGACCAAAATACACCCAGGATCTAGTGTATAGCTCTGTTTTATTCACCTGTTTGATTATATTCTCTCTCTCTCTCTCTTTTTGGTTTCTGGTCTCTTGTAATTTGTTTAGTGTTTATTCTTCTGAGGTTGTTGTTGCTATTTTTGTATTTTTCCTTCTGTTTCATTTCTTTTTCTCTGGACAGAATTACAAGATGGAAGAGCTCACTCCAAAAGAGAAAACTAGAGGCAGTGTTCACTGCTAGAGACCCAATCATTATGGATATGAGATGTCAGAACTAGACTTCAGAATAACAATTATAAAGATACTAGCTGGCTTCAAAAAAGCATAGAAGACACTAGAGAATCCCTTTATGGGGAAATAAAAGAACTAAAATCTAATCAGGTCAAAACAAAAAAGGCTACTAATGAGATGTAATAAAAAACGGAGGCTCTAACTACTAGTATAAATGGGACAGAAGAGAAAATTAGTGATATACATGACAAAGTCATGGAAAATAAAAAAAAAACTGAGAAAGAGGTAAACAACAACTGGATCATGAGGGGGGAATTTGAGAGATAAATGATACCATAAAGTGAAATAATATTAGAATAATTGGGGTCCCAGAGGAAGAGGAAGGAGAGAGAGAGAGAGAGAGAGAGAGAGAGGGAGAGAGAAGGGGGGCAAAAGGTATATTTGAGAAAATTATAGCTAAGAACTTCCCTAATCTGGGGAAGGAAATAGGCATTCATGTCTAGGAGTCACAGAGAACCCCCCCTCAAAATCAATAAAAATAGGTCAACACCTTGACATATAATAATGAAACTCACAAATTTCAGAGACAAAGAGAAAATTCTGAAAGCAGCTTGGGACAAGAGATCCTTAACCTAAAAGGGTAGAAGCATAAGACTAGTGGCAGACCTATCCATAGATACCTGATAGGCCAGAAAGGACTGGCAAGATATATTCAAGGTGCTAAATGAGAAAAATATGCAGCCAAGAATACTTTATCCAGCAAGGCTGTCACTCAGAATAGAAGGAGAAATAAAGATCTTCCAGGACAAACAGAAACTAAAAGAATTTGTGATCAATGCCAGCCCTGCAAAAAATATTAAAGGGGATCCTTTAAGTGAAGAGAGAGCTCAAAAGTAACATAGAACAGAGAGGAACAGAGACAGTACCCAGAAACAGTGTGACTCTAAAGGTAATACAATGGCACTAAAGTCACATCTTTCAATAGTTACTCTGAATGTAAAAGGGCTAAATGCTCTAGTAAAAAGACACAGGGTACCAGATTAGATTAAAAAGCAAGACCCATCAATATGTTGTCTGCAAGAGATTCATTTGAGACCCAAAGACACCTCCAGATTAAGTGAGAGGGTGAGAACCATTTATCATGCTAACAGACATCAAAAGAAAGCTGGTGTAACAATCCTTATACCAACCATATTAGATTTTAAACTAAAGACTGTAATAAGAGATGAAGAAGGACACTATATCATAATTAAAGGGTCTATCCAACAAGAAGATCTAACAATTGTAAATATTTATGTCTCTAACATGGGATCAGCCAATTTTATAAACCAATCAATAACAAAATTGAAGAAACACATTGAGAGTAATATAATAATAGTAGGGGACTTTAATACCCCACTCACAGTAATGGACAAATCATCTAAGCAGAAGATCAACAAGGAGGGGCACCTGGGTGGCTCAGTGGGTTAAGCCACTGCCTTCAGCTCAGGTCATGATCTCAGGCTCCTGGGATCAAGCCCTGCATTGGGCTCCTTGCTCAGTGGGGAGCCTACTTCCTCCTCTCTCTGCCTCTGCCTGCCTCTCTGCCTGCTTGTGCTCTCTGTCTCTTTCTCTGTCAAATAAATAAATAAATAAATAAATAAATAAATAAAATCTTAAAAAAAAAGAAGATCAACAAGGAAACAAGGGCTTTGAATGACACACCAGACCAGATGGACTTCATAGAGCATTCCATCATAAAGCAACAGAATACACATTCTTCTCAAGTGCACTTGGAAAATTCTCCAGAATAGATCATATCCTGGGTCACAAATCAGATCTCAATTGGTACCAAAAGACTCGGATCATTCCCTGAATATTTTCAGACTACAATTCTTTGAAGCTTGAACTCAATCACAAGAGGAAATTTGGAAGGAACACAAATATATGGAGGTTAAAGAGCATCCTACTAAAGAATAAATGAGTCAACCAGGAAATTAAAAAAGAATTAAAAAATTCATGGAAACAAATGAAAATGAAAAAAAAAAAACCCATAACAGTTCAAAACCTTTGGGATGCAGCAAAGGTGGTCCTAAGAGGGAATTAATATGGCAATTCAAGCCTTTCTCAAGAAACAAGAAAAGTCTCAAATACACAACCTAACCTTACTCCTAAAGGGGCTGGAGAAAGAACAACAAAGAAAGCTTAAACCCAGCAGAAGAAGAGAATTAATAATGATTAGAACAAAAATCAATGAAATAGAAAACAAAAAAAACAGTAGAATGATCAATGAAACTAGGAGCTTATTCTTTTAAAGAACTAATAATATCAATAAACCTCTAGCCAGACTTATCAAAAAGAGAGGAGAAAGGACCCAAATAAATAAAATCATGAATGGAAGAAGAGAGATTACAGCCAACACCAAAGAAATACAATTACATGATCATATTATGAGCAACTATATGCCAACAAATTAGGCAATCTAGAAGAAATGGATACATTCCAAGAAACATATAAACTATAAAAACAGGGACAGGAAAAAATAGAAAACCTGAACAGACCGATAATCAGCAAGCAAATTGAAACAGTAATAAAAAATGTCCTACAAACAAGAGTCCAGGGCCAGATGGCTTCCTAGGGAAATTATAACAAACATTTAAAGAAGAATTAATACCCATTCTTCTAGCTGTTTCAAAAACTAGAAATGGAAGAAAAACTTCCAAACTCTTGCTATGAGACCAGCATTACCTTGATCCCCAAACCAGACAAAGATCCCACCAAAAAGGAGTTACAGACCAATATTCCTGATGAACATGGATGCAAAAATTCTCAAGATACTAGCCAATAGGATCCAACCGTGCATTAAAGGATTATTCACCATGACCAAGTAGGATTTATTCTTGAGCTGCACATGTGGTTCAACATCTACAAATCAGTCAACGTGATAAACTACATTAATAAAAGAAAGGGCAAGAACCATATGATTCTCTCAATAGGTACAGAAAAATCCTTTTCTGTACAGCATCCTTTCTGAATTAAAACTCTCCACAGTGTAGGGATGGAGGGAACATACCTCAATATCATAAAAATCATATACAAAAAGCCCACAACAAATTTCATTCTCAGTGGGGAAAAACTGAGAGCTTTGCCCCTAAGGTCAGGAACATGACAGTGATGTTCACTATCACCACTGCTGTTCAACATAATACTAGAAGTCCTAGTCTCAGCAACCAGCCAACAAAAAGAAATAAAAGGCATACCAATCAGCAAAGAAGTCAAACTCTCACTCTTTGCAGATGACATGAAACTCTATGTGGTAAACCCCAAACACTCTACCCCCAAATTGCTAAAATTCATATAGGAATTCAGCAAATTCATAGGCTATAAAGTCAATGTGCAGAAATCAGTTGCATTTCTATACACTAACAATGAGACAGAAGAAAGAGAAATTAAGGAATCAATCCAATTTACAGTTGCACCAAAAACCATAAGATACCTAGCAATAAAGCTAACCAAAGTGGCCAAGGTCTGTACTCTGAAAATTATAGAACACTCATGAAAGAAATGGAGGAAGACATAAAGAAATGGAAAAATGTTCTATGCTCATGGATTGGAAGAACAAATGTTGCTAAAATGTCTATGCTACCTAGAGCAATCTACACATTCAGTGCAATCCCTATCAAAATACCATCAACATTTTTCACAGAGCTGGAACAAATAATCCTAAAATTTGTATGGGACCAGAAAAGACCCTGAATCTCCAGGAGAATGTTGAAAACGAAAACCAAAGCTGGTGACATCACAATTCCAGACTGCAAGCTCTATTACAAAGCTGTAATCATCAAGACAGTATGGTACTGGCACAAAAACAGACACATCGATCAATGGAACAGAATGGAGTCCCCAGAATGGATACTCTACTCTATGATCAAATAATCTTTGACAAAGCAGTAAAGAATATCTAGTGGAAAAAAGATAGTCTCTTTAAACAAATGATGTTGGGAAAACTGGACAGCCACATTCAGAAGAATGGAATGGGACCATTTTCTTACACCATATGCAAAAATAAACTCAAAATGGATGAAAGACCTAAATGTGAAACAGGAATCTATTGAAATCCTAGAGAACAACCTCTTTGATCTCAGTTGCCATAACTTCTTGCTAGACATGTCTCCAAAGGCAAGGGAAACAAAGGCAAAGATGAGCTATTGGGACTTCATCAAGATAAAAAACATTTTCACAGCAAAGGAAACAGTCAACAAAACCAAAAGACAACCTATGGAATGGAAGAAGATATTTGCAAATGTTTTATCAGATAAAGGACTATTATCCAAAATCTCTAAAGAACTTATTTAAATCAACACCCAAAGAACAAATAATCCAGTCAAGAAATGGGCAGAAGACATGAACAGACTTTTCTCCAAAGAAGACATCCAGATGGCCAACAGACACATGAAGAAGTGCTCCACGTCACTTGGCATCAGGGAAGTACAAATCAAACCCACAATGAAATACCACTTCACACCAGTCAGATGGTTAAAACTGACAAGTCAGGATTCAATAAACAACATTTTTCTGCATTGAGGATGCAGAGAAAGGGGAACCCTCCTACACTGTTGGTGGGAATGCAAGCTGATACAGCCACTCTGTAAAACAGTATGGAGGTTCCTCAGAAAGTTAAACATAGAGCTACCCTATGACCCAGCAATTGCACTACCAAGTATTTACCCCAAAGATACAAATGTAGTGATCCAAAGGGGCACCTGCACCACAATGTTTGTAGCAGCAATGTCCCCAGTAGCCAAACTATGGAAAGAGCCCAGATATCCATCAACAGATGAATGGATAAAGAAGTTGTGGTCTATATATACAATGGAATATCAATCAACCATCAGAAAGGTGTAATCTTGTCATTTACAACAACATGGTTGGAACTAGAGAGTATTATGCTTAGCAAAATAATTCAGTCAGAGAAAGACAATTATCATATGATTTCACTCATATATGGAATTTGAGAAAAAAAAAAAACAGAGGACCATAGGGAAAGGGAGGGAAAAATAAAAGATGACAAAATCAGAGACGGAGACAAACCAAAAGTCTCTTAATTATAGGAACCTAAGGGTTGCTGGAGGGGAGGGGAGTGGAGGGGTGGGGTTAAAAGGTGATGGACATTAAGGAGGACATGTGATGTGATGAGCACTGTGTGTTACATACAACTGATGAATCACTGAACTCTACCTCTGAAACTAACCATACACTCTTTGTTAATTAACGGAATTTAAATTAAAAAAAAAAAAAAAGAACTACACTGGAACATCTGGGGACCAGAGCCTACCAGATTAACACATGAAGTTCACTACCATGAGGATAATGTGGCACACTCTTACAGCAGGGTTCATTGCCACTATCCATATGAGTCCTCTTTCCCACCTACTACCAACAATTTTGCTAAAGTTTGGCTGATTCCTTACTTTCTTTTCTCCTTCCAAAATAATTATGGGGCAGTCTCTTTGGCTCTAGCACTTCGCCTGCCACCTCACCTCCTCAGCCTACCACCTACAAAGCTCTGAGGATGCTCTAAGATAAATCAGATCATCTTGAATACTTCTGTTTGCTACACCTATTCAAACTTCTCCAGTTAACTCTTTAGGAAATCTGGACTGTCCAAATAATCTTCTCAAAGTTTGTTCAGACACCAAAAAAGGCAAAGAAAGTTAGTGTTCGTTCTTGTGTTTATAGTTATTATGATTAATACATCATGATTAATATTATTAATTATTAATTATATATTATATCAGCCATATAATATATTAATTATATATTGATATATAATAATTTATATATTATATAATGTATAATAATTATTAATTATGATTAATATTATGATTAATAGTTGTGGATGAAAAATTATACATAGAATGATGCATTCATGTGTATTTGTGAGTGTTCTATGGAACTGCTCTTTTAATCAATGTATGTAGTATATTTATATTTATGCCAGTTCTTGCACATATTTTTCTTGTAAATATTTAGAGACCTATTTTATAGATGGTATGTCTTTGCTTTCATTGTATATTAATGTACCCAATCAAATTCCACTTATATGTTTTCTACATGGAAAATATAATCTGATTTATGATGATATTTATTAAATAGTTTTTCAAAACTCATTTTAGCCATCATGGGGGTGTCTAGTACACTTTTACCTCTGAACTTTTACCTCTCTTTGTTAGTCTACTTGAGGCTTAGCCACCCTCCAGCATCACTGAAGGCCAGCACCCAGTTACTTCTGGTATTAGCTTAAGAGAAAGTAATACATATATCTTTTACTAAGTATCTAGCCTGAGGATCAGATGTAATCAATAAAAATGGAATGCTGGCCTTCTAAGAAGAGATTTGTATTTTTCTTGCTTCCAGAAGTAAGCCTCAAGCTAACATCCCTGTACATTTTAAAATGAAAAACAGACTTCAAACAAATTATCTAACTCATCTTTTAGGAAAAAGCCCCAGGGTCCTTGTTTACTAATTTATTTTTTTTTAAGATTTTATTTATTTATTTGACAGGGAGAGAGAGATCACAAGTAGGCAGAGAGGCAGGCAGAGAGAGAAGGGGAAGCAGGGCTCCCTGCCGAGCAGAGAGCCCAATGTGGGGCTCGATTCCAGGACCCTGAGATCATGACCTGAGCTGAAGGCAGAGGCCTTAACCCACTGAGCCACCCAGGCGCCCCTACTAATTTATTTTTAAAGGAGCTTTCCATCAAGTGGATGCAGTTTTGTGCATATTCTGAGTCATGGGGATGGTGAAGCAGTGCAGGGTGATCCCTGAGCAAAGGGAATAAGCAGTGCAGCGTGATCCCTGAGCAAAGGGAATAATCATCCAATGATATGGGGGTTCAGGGGGTTTTGAGTCATGTGGAGCTTGGGAAGAGGTGTTGCAGTAGTCCAGGAAGCCTTCAGAGAGAAATTAATCTGGCCTTGAATAGGTACACTTGGTGAACATGGAGAGAAGGGGAGGGGAACAAAAGCAAGAGCAAAGGCTTGAGTGTGGCTGGAGAGAGTGAGCTGCGATATGGGCCCCACAACCTGGAGTGGGCTCTTGGAGAAGCTTGAACAAGGGCCATGGAGATGGATGAAGGACATGATTTCTTTCACCAATCAGGAAGAAGAGTTGGGAAAGGTTCTTGCCAGACTGAGTGAAGAGTGTGTTTGGGAGAATCAGTCTGGATGAATTTGAGGGGCAGAAATATGTTTGAGTTATGCTATTGTGGTAATCAAGGCTTAGCCTCTCTGGCAATCTGCCCAAAGAGTCCACCCACACCAGAACTAGCACTTGAACTCATGCTTGGGTCTCCTGATTTGCATTCTCCTGGGTGGGAGGGTTGGTAGAAAGAGAACAGTCTCCAGGTACTTGACAGGCAGCTCCTCTAAGCAAGGAATGGGTAAGAGAGAAGGAATGATCATTTATTTCCTTCCTTATTCTGGAAAAGACTTGTTCTTTGTTCCGTGTTTGAGGATATGGTTTCCTTCATATGGGGCTTTTAAAGAATTAGAGATGTTCCTGGGAGGTAGCCCATTCCCAGATTCCTTCTCCCTTTAGTGAATCTAAAATCTCTTTGGAATACAACACCATTGAGGAGCTACTGAAAACTGGATTAGGAACTGGGGAGCACAAGAGGGAAATGGTGTTTGTGGGGGTAGGGGCAACATTTATTGATTGTTCTTCTTCATGGTGCTCAGCCTTCTCCACATTTATACTCACATCACCACAACACATTGATGATTGATGGCAGTATCCTCATTTTGCCTATGGAGAAATTAAGGCTTAAATATCTTGGTCCAGAGCCAACTTGGAATTCTTGGCCCTGAGTCAAGCCAAGTAAAAATTCAGAGTAGAATTCAGGTTCTCAAGATCCCCTTACCTCTACACAAAGAAACAAAATATCTGGGAAGACTCTTCCTCTTATGGTTAGGTGTTGTATTTATGTTTATTTTTTTCAAAATATTTTTTTGGGGCGGGGAAGAGGTGAGGGTTCTGTGGAACAGAAGTAAGGGAGAGACTCAGTCTAGAATTTTGGACTTTGGAGAACAGAGTTATGTTTGCTCAGGACTCCTGAGACAGTGTCCACTGGAACCTTTAGCCAGAGGACCTACAGAGGGAGATCAGGATTCCAAAAGCATCAGGAGGGAAAAACAGAGCTTGAGGAATGGGGAAGTACCCATCCTGTACCCTTGCCTGTGTTCTGCCTCTATGAAAGTTGGTAAATCTACTACTCAAAAGATGGTGAGGGACTCTTACACTTACAGCAAAGGAGTAGTTAAAATAGTGGCTGTTGCCCTCTGTGTATTGGGAGAACTCCTTGCTTTTACATTTAAAATTTTAAGCAAGTTTAGGGGTGCCTGGGTGGCTCAGTCGGTTAAGCATTTGACTCTTGATTTTGGCTCAGGTCAAGATCTCAGGGTCATGAAATTGAGCCCTATATCAGACTCTGCACTGGGTATGGAGCCTGCTTAAAATTCTCTCTCCCTCTTCCTCTACCTCCTCTGCCCCCACCCTGTGTGTGCTCCCTCTCAAAAAAATTTTTAAGCAAATTTACAGATTAAAGAACTTAATAAATAAATGAGACGTTTTCTTTCTATTGCTCCAGTTTCATCATGGGTCTGTCAGTGCTGGTTGATTAATGTTCACATAGACACAACCTCTGTGGAGGCAATCACGTGTCCTGCTTTTATCACTTGGTATTTTTCAAACACATTTCTATGTATTAAAATCATTTATCTATTTGACATTATTTGCAGCTTCAGGATAGTCCAGCATATTGATATTGTAATTTCCTTTATGATTTCTCTAATTTTGGTGGGGGTGGGGAGTAGGGAGTGGGGAGTGGTGGTAAATGCTGAGGGGGGGATATTTGAAGTATTTCCAAACTTTCAGTTTTCTATATGAAACTATTGTGAATCTTTTTGTGCAAACTATCTTTCTTTCTTTTGAATTTTCTTAGAGGCTGTTCCCCAAAGTGGAACTACTAGGTCAATACAAACACTTTTATAGTACTTACTAAATAGTTTGGAAGTATTTTGAAAAAATGGTCACCGCCCCCCTTTGCCCTTCCTCCAATGATAGAAATTTCTATCCTGCATGAGGATGCCCATGTTCAATATTTGGAACTTCCTTTCTTCTATCACAGAAAAACAGGAAGCCTGGGTTGTAGTCTCTACCATTTAGCTCTGTATTTTGTCTAAATCCTTAACTTTTTCCTATGTTCACCCTTTCTATTTTAACTGAAAATCAAGTAAGATTCAGATGAAAATGTATGTAAAAGTATCAAGCAATCAACAAGTGAAGGTAGGATCAGTTTACCTGGGGGATATATAATCTTGAAGATTAGGAAAGGCAAGCAATCATATGCCTTGAAGGGGTAAGGCACTTCTAACCCTCACCTCTTTTAATTCAGGTTCATTGAATTCTTATTTGACCTTGTGAGGTAGGAGCCCACCTTTAATACATGAAGAGACTAGGATCCAGAGACAGTGGGTCATCTCCCCAAGTCACCGAGCTAGGAAATAGCAGACACAGAATTATAAACCAGGTTGATTTGATTCTGAGTCCAGGCTACATCCAGGTTAGGATCCTCTGGGACCCTTTGCTGTATAACACTAGCTAACAATAAATCTGAAAAGTTTTAAATGAAGGAAGATTCAAGGTGGATGTATTAATTTGCTAGAGTACCATGACAATGTACCACTGACTGGGTGGATTAACACAAGAAATTTATTTTCTCACTGTTCTGGAAGCTGGAAGTCTGAGATCAAGGTGTCAACAGTGTTGGTTTCTCCCAAGACCTCTCTCCTTGGCTTTTGGTGTCTGTCTTCTCCCTTTGTCCTCACATGATGTTTCCTCTCTATGTCTGTGTCTTAAGATCCTCTTCTTATAAGGACACCAGTCATATGGGAACAGGGCCCACTCTAATGACCTCATTTTAACTTAGGTTACATGTTTAAAGACAAATTTCCAAATATAATCCCATTCTGAGGTCCTGGGGATTAGGATTTCAACATAGGAATTTGGAGGGGACAAAATTCATCCCATAACTGTAGGTAGAATGAATTAATGCCTTGCTTCAGTCAATTTTAGTCAATGAAATTGTGTACATTGAATTTATCTGAACCAGGACTACTTTATAATTACATACTACATTGGATTTACAGTGAATTTACAGATTGGAAACACCATGCCATTTTGAGCCTCATTTAACAATGCTGCAAAGCATATAGGAGAGATGTTATTAATCTTCTGAAAAAACTGAGGTTTAGAGGTTTCATATGACTCATTCATGGACAGATTAAGTTGGACGTAGTTTTTGCTATTCTTGCAATAGAAAGGAAAACTTGGTGCTTGTATATGAAGATAAAAAATATTGAACCATTTAGGAGAATGCTGTTCTATATACCTTAGACAAATTATTAAAGACATGGAAAAATAAAAGTTTTACAATTTTAGGAAAACTATTCTCTGTAATTCTACTCCCGCTCCAACTATTTTCAGTTTTGTGTATTATTTCTAGTCTTAGCATGTATATTTACATAGTTGTAATTATTGTGTATATCCTCTGTATTCTGTTGTCACTGCATTTTTTGGTTTTACTTTTTACAATTGGTAAAATTGCAGAATCACAGGCAGTTGTAAATAATACAGAGAAATTCCATGTTCCCTTTACTCTGTTCCCCCACTGGTCACGTCTTATAAAAATCTAGTACAATATAACAAACAAGATATTTGCATTGAGATAATTAAGATACAGAACATTTCATCACCACAAGGGTCCCCCTTCTTTGAAAGCCACTGCCATCTCCACTTATCTGATCTATAATTTGGTTCTATAATTGGATCTGATTCTATAATTTTGTTGTTTCAAGATTGCTGTATAAATTGGCCCATGCAGTATATAACATTTTGGTCTATCCTTTTGTTGTTGTTGTTGCACAGGTACATGTGTTTCTCTGGAATTGATAGAGTATGTGTATCTTTATACTATATAATATAAAATAACAAATTGTTTTCCAAACTGATTACACCAATTTATACTCCTACTGGCAATATGATTTTCTATTGCTCCATATTTTATAACCCTTCATATTTATCTTCTGAATTCTAATTTTTGTCTATCTGTTGGGGGTGCAGTGGGTTCCCACTGTGATTTAATTAAAACTTCTTTGATTTTTAATGAAACTCAGCATCTCTTTTCATATGATTATTGGTCTTTTGGATTCCCTGTTTTTCCGTGAAAAATTTGTGTAATTCTTTTTAATAGGTTTGCCTGTCTTTTCAAGATTCATTTTTTAACCTGAGGTTGTCCACTTGCTCCAGCATCCATTGTTAAAAATGATGTTATTCCTCCCTTGGATTGCTAGATGGTCTATCTTGATATATGTTCCACAGGTACTTGAATAGAATGCATATTCTGTTGTTTGATGGACTATTCTACTATTGATTAGATCCTATTGATTGATGGTATATTATTTTCTCTCCTTGTTGATTTTCCTGTGTAGCTATTCTATGCATTGTTGACATCTCCAAATATAATTGTGGATTCATTTATTTCAATTTTACCACTTCTAGCTTTATGTATTTTGTTTTGTATGTCTTGGTAGACTGACCCTTATGTCATTATATAACATCTCGGTCTCTACTAACTTTCTTGCTTTGACTTCTATTTTATCTGATATTAATATAGTCACTCCTGCTTTCTTTTGATTAATGTTTGTGTTATATATCTTTTCCCAACTTTCACTATATTTGAAATGTTTCTTTTTTAAAAAAATCAACATATAATGTATTATTAGCCCCAGGGGTACAGGTCTGTGAATCGTCAGGCTTACACACTCACAGCACTCACCATAGCACATACCCTCCCCAATGTCCATAACCCAACCACCCTCTCCCTAGCCCCTCCCCGCTGGCAACCCTCAGTTTGTTTTGTGAGATTAAGAGTTTCTTATGGTTTGTCTCCCTCCCAATCTCATCTTTTTTCATTTTTTCCTTCCCTACCCCCAAGCCCCCCACTTTGCCTCTCAAATTCCTCATACCAGGGAAATCATATGATAATTGTCTTTCTCTGATTGACTTATGAAATGTTTCTCTAGTTATCACAGAGTTGGGTCATTTTTTCTTATTTATTCTGCCAGTCCTGTCTTTTGGTTGGTTGTCTAGACCATTTATATTTAATATAATCACTGAGATATTAGGTCTTAAGTTTTTCATTTTATTTTTTGTTCTGTTTCTTTTTTTTCTCTCTGCTTTCCTTTTTCTTCCTATATGTATATCACTTGGACATTTTTTAGAGTTTTATTTTTATGTATCTATATTTTTTAGTGTTTATATATATTACACAATTTACCACAGTCTTCTCCTATCAACACATTACCAGTTCAAGTAAACTGTAGAAACCTTAGATCTCTTAATTTTCCTTTATTCTTCCTGTTTACAATAGAATTCTTTAGTATTTCCTTTATATACATGTAGAATCACACCAGATAATGTTATTATTTTTGTTTCAACCATCAAATATAATTTAGAAAACTTAAGGAGAGAAGGAAAGTCTCTCTTACCAATATTTTTGTTTATCATGTTTTTTCTTACTTCCTGGTGTTCCAAGGGTTCTTTATTGTTTCCTTTCTATTTAGAAAACTTCCTTTAGCCATGAGAAATCCACTGTAATTTGAAATATTTTCCCTTTATAGACAAGGTGTCATTTTTTCTCACTGTTTCAAGATTTATTCTTCAAATTTTAGAAATTTGATTATGATGTCTCTTTATATAGATTTCTTAAAATTTATTATGTTTGCAATTTGCTAAGTTTCTTGAATTGTGGGCTTATGTCTTTTGCCAAATTTGGTAAGTTTTCAGCCATTATTTCTTCAAGTAGTTTTTTAACCCAACCCTTTTACTTCTCTCCTCCTGGAACTTCAATGACACAAACATCCGTGGAGATTTCATCATTACTACTGGAGAGAAGTATGAGCTAGACTTCCACTGATACTAACTTGGCCATGAGAGGCAAGAATGCCTGTTACTGCTCACCAGGTGGTCTCCACAGACAGTTTTGATATGGGAACTGGTTTTGTTTTTGCTTTATGGTGATGAAAGTCTTGATTCTCCACCAGGATATCTTTGATAGCATTCCAGAGGGAAGAGGTGGGGTGTCTCTTTACTACCAGGTAGGAGCAGAAGTTCAGGCTCCCAGAGTTAGTCTCTACTGACATTACAGGAATGGGGTGGTGGTGATAAACATCATTAACACCTGGCAGTGTCAAATGCTCCAGTCAGTACTCAGCCTACTCTGACACGACTACAGTTGGAAGGTACACGTTGGAGTGCCTTGTAACAGCTTGGCAAGGTAGAAATCTAGGCTCTCCACTTGGCCTTTGCTGGCATGGGTGGGAGTGGGGCCACACTTTTTTAAATGGGGTGTTTGGCTGGAGAAGAGTGATTGTTGTCTAAATGTTTTCTATCTTACTAGGATGCTCTTTTTCTGGTCCTTTGTTAAAGAGAGCACGCTTTTGTTTGGGCTTTTTTGTCTGCACTCATTTGTGTTTCCAAGTTGACAGCTTCTTAGCTCCCGGTCTGTAATATATGAGGCAAAAAGAAAACCCAGGGAGTTCACCACTAGGTTTCTTGGGAACCAAAGTCCCTATGTATTTGGACATCTTCTCTCCACCTTTCAGGGTCTTCTTCTTCTTCTTCTTCTTCTTCTTTTTTTCATATATAATGTTCAGAATTTTAGTTGTACTTAGTAGGAAGGATAGGGAGAAGTATGTCTTCTTCCTCTTTCTAGAAGTGGAAATCTGCACTGCAGATTATATCACACAATGGTTTATTTTTTCAACACTTTTCTTCATGACCCAAACTTTTCTATATATGAGGTCTGCCCCTTGACATTTCAAAAGTTGGAGTCTGTTCACTATTTATTTTCTTATCGGCTTCTAAATAATTCCTTACATTTTATACATTTTCAAAGCACTTTCATAACACATTTACCACTCTAGCTTTGTATACACTTTCTTTAGCATAAAATTTCTTTCCCCCTGTGACCAAAGTCCTCCCACTTGGTAGAATGTTACCTCTATCTAAATTAGCCTCTCTCTGCTGAGCTTCTGTGTTGGATCTGTACCTGTGTTTTAGCATCCACACCATCTCCTCACTTTGTGTTTTTGTATTTCACATTTCCCCTTCTAGATCACATATTCCTTGAAGGTAGAGACAACTGTGCCTTTTCATTTTTCTATGCCCTGTGTACTTACTGGTTAAACATAGAAAGAATTCATTATATTATAGAAATGAATTAATCATCTTATTTGATCCCCTACCCATGTGCTGCGAGGTGGACAAGATTTACTATCTTCCCTACCAAGGGGGTTTCTACATACCCCCTTTATGTGTATATTTGACTTTGGGAAAATGTGATAGAATTCAAGGATCAGGACCTTTGGAATCATACAATTTTGCATTCTAAGCTGGTCTCCTCTCTTACTCTGACCTCAAGTCCCTCAAGCTCTTAGAACCTCCCTTTTCCCATATGTAAAATGTGAACAATAACACCTACCTCTCAAGATTGTCCAGAGAGTTAAATAGAAATATTATTTCTTTTTTTGTGCCCATTCACTTTATTTTTTATTACTTTATTTTTATTTAGTGCCTTTGCACTAAATAATATGCCTTCACTTGAGAGTTTTATGTAAGGCCTTAGAAAAACCCATTCTTTAGTCATTGTTTGCTCCCACCTCCACCTGCCC
>PISX010033301.1:0-15233 GCA_004024625.1 Mellivora capensis | reverse complement strand
TTTTTTTTTTTTTATTTTTTTTTTTTTTTTTTTTTTTTTTTTTTTTTTTTTTTTTTTTTTTTTTTTTTTTTTTTGTTTTTTTTTTTTTTTTCTTTTTTTTTTTTTTTTTTTTTTTTTTTTTTTTTTTTTTTTTTTTTTTTTTTTAGTTTCTATATCATTCATTTCTGCTCTAGTCTTTATTATTTCCTTCCTTCTGCTGGTTTTAGGTTTTGTTTGTTGTCCTTTTTCTAGTTCCTTTAGGATAGATAGGTTGCTTTGTTTTTGTTTTGTTGTTGTTGTTTTGAGATTTTTCTTGCTTCTTGAGGTAGGCCTGTACTGCTGTATACTTCCCTCTTAGTACTACTTTTGCTGCATCCCAGAGATTTTGCCTCATTGTGTTTTCATTTTGATCTGTTTCTGTGTACTTTTTTTACTACTTTGGTTTCCTGGTTGACCCATTCATTGTCTAGTCGTATATTATTTAACCCCATATATTTGTGCTATTTCCATATTTTTTCTTGTGGTTGACTTCTAGTTTCATTATATTGTGGTAAGAAAAGATGCATCGTAAGACTCTAGTCTTTCTGAATTTGTTGAGGCTTGTTTTGTGGGCTAATATATGATCTGTTCTGGAGAATGTTTTGTGTACACTTGAAAAGAATGTCTACTCTGCTGTTAAATCCATCTGGTCTAATGTGTCATTCAAAGCCATTGTTTTCTTATTGATTTTCTGTTTAGATGGTCTATCCATTGAGGTTAGTGGGGTGTTAGAATCCCTTACTTTTACTGTATCATTATCAATTAGTTCTTTATGTTTGTTATTAACTGTTTTATATATTTGGGTGTTCCCATGTTGGGTGCATAGATATATAGAATTATTATATCTTCTTGCCAGAATATCTTCTCTCTTATGATATAGTGTCCTTCTTTGTCTCTTGTTACAGACTTTTTTAAAGTCTCTTTGTGTCTGAAATAAGTACTAGCTTTTTTTTTTTACATCAGTATGCATGATAGATGTTTCTCCATGCCCTCACTTTCAATTTGCAGGTATCTTTAGATCTAAAATGAGTTGCTTTTAGGCATCATATAGATGGGTTATGCTTATTCTTTATCCATTTTGTTACCCTGTGTCTTTTGATTGGAGCATTTAGTCCACTTATATTCAAAGTAATTATTGATAGACATGTATTTATTGACATTTTATTGTTTTGTGGTTGTTTTTTTGAAGATTTTGTCTGACCCTTTCTTCTTTCTTTCATGGTTTGGTGGTTTTCTTTAGTGATGTAATTGGATTTCTTTCTCTTTATTCTTTGCACTTTTATTAGTGCTTTTTGGTTTGTGGTTACCAATATGTTTTATATAACATCTTGTGCATAAAGCAGTTTATACTGAGTTGATGGTTGTTCAAGTTTGAACCTATTCCTTACTCCTCCCCTCCCCACATTTTAGGCATATGGTGTCATATGTCACACCCTTTTTTTTTTATGAGTTCATTGATTTGATTTTTTTACAGAATTATTTCTTTTTACTGCTTTTGTGTTTCCTACCTTCATACTGTCACTTTTCGTCTCTCCTTTCCATTCAGAGTCTCCTTAACTATTTCTTGCATGGCTATGAACTCCTTCAGTTTTTCTTTGTCTGGGAAACTCCTTATCTCTACTTCTATTCTGAATGATAGCCTTGCTGGATAGAATATTGTTGGCTGCAGATTTTTCCTATTTTGGACTTGGAATATATCATGCCACTGTCTTCTGGCCTGCCACATTTTTCTCTCTCTCTCTTTCTTTTAAGATTTTATCTATTTATTAGAGAGAGAGAGAGCATGAGCAGAGGGAAGGGGCAGAGGCAGAGGGAGAAGCAGTCTCTCTGCAGAGCAGAGAGCCCAACATAGGCCTCGATCCCAGGACCCTGAGATCATGACCTGGGCAGAAGGCAGAGAGTTAACTGCCTTCCACACCCCAGGCCTGCCTCATTTCTGCTGAAAAATCCCCTGCTAGCCTTATGAAGTTTCCCTTGTATGTTACTGTCTTCTTTTGTCTTGATGCTTTTAAATGTTTTTTCTTTATCACTGTATTTTGCCAATTTAATTACAGTATATCTTGGCATGGTCTGCTTTTGTTGGATTTGTTTTGGGTTGTCTCTGCTTCCTGGATCCGGATATCTGTTTTCTTCCCCAGATTAGGGAAGTTTTCAGCTACTATGTCTTCAAATAAATTTTCTGCTCCCTTTTCTCTCTGTCTTCTTCTTGGTCTCATATAATACAAATGTTACTATGTTTGATGACATCTCTGAGTTCCCTAAGTCTATTCTCATTTTGCATAATTCCCTTCCTCTTTTTGTTCAGTTTGATTACTTTCCATTACTCTGTCTTCTGGGTCATTAATTCCTCTGCTTCTTCCAGCCTACTGTGCATTCCATCAGGCATGTTTCTAATCTTGTCTATTGCAGGATTTGTTTTCCTCATATGAGCTAGTCTTATCTCTTAGCCTTATCTCTGTAACTGCAGCTCCTTCCCCACTGAAGCAGTCATGATGTGTCTCCAAAAATACATCTGATTGGTTCTTTTTTATCTTTCAGTGCGGCCTTTTCCCTACCTTTAGTTGTAGAGTTTGTTCTGCCAGTCATAGGTTAATTTCTGGGGTATTTAGGATGATCTCATAGTTAATGTAGTTGCATTCATGTGATGAGGTAAGCCTAGGGTACTCCTACTCTGCTGCCATCTTCCAACTCCCACTGGTCTTTAGCACTCCAGGCTTTAGTTGTAAGAGCTCATAAATTTGGGCCCTCTTACTTTCCAAGCCAATTGCTATGGAGATTTATTTTCCCTGTACACTCCCCTGTGTGCTAACCTGTTTCTCTTCTTTCTCTGTGGCCATGGTGACCACAATCTGTCTCCCAAACCACATTTCCATACTTCCTACCTTCTTCAATGTGGTCTCTTCTTTACCTTTATTTTTGGAGTTTGTTCTGCCAGTCTTCAGATCAATTTCTTGAGTATTTAGGATGATTTAATAGTTTAATAGGATAATTTAATAATTTAATAGATGATTAATAATTAATATTAATTAAATAGATGATTTAATAGAAATAATTTAATAGGATGCTTTAATATGAAATAATAATTTAATAGGATGAATAATAGCCTAGTTGTATTCGTGGAATAAGGTGAGCCTAGGGTTCTCCTACTCTGCTGCCATCTTCCTCTCCTTCTTTTTTGCTTGTACTTTTTTTTTTTTAACAAGGCTACCATTTATTTTTTTTTTCTTTTCAGCATAACAGAATTCATAGTTTTTGCACCACACCCAGTGCTCCATGCAATGCGTACCCTCCATAATACCCTCCACCTGGCTCCCCCAACCTCCCACTCCCCACCCCTTCAAAACCCCTCAGGTACTTTTGATGTCTAAGAAGACTTGCCTAGCCTAACATCACAAAGATTTACTATTGTTTTCTTCTATGTATTTCATAGTTTTATCCCTTACATTTATGTCTGTCATCCATTTTGAGTTTGTTTTTGTCTTAAGGAAGAGATTCAAGTACAGTCTTTTTCATTTGGAAATCCAGTTGTCCCAGCACCATTTGTTGAAGAAATTGTTCTTTCCCCCATTGAATGGTCTCAGCACCCTTGTCAAAATCTATTGATTGTAAGATTTATTTCTGGACACTCAGTTCTGTTCTACTATTCAGTTTCTGTCCAATTAGCAGTGCCACACTGTCTTAATTATTATAGATTTATAAAAAGTTTTGATATCAGAAAGCATTTATCTGTGTTATTCTTTTTCAGATGGTTTTGTCTGTTTGGATCAACTTGTCAATTTTTATAAAAAACAATCACCAAAGAAACAAAAGCCAGCTGTGATTTTAATAGACATTGTATTAAATCTGCAGAACTTTATTTTAACCTTTTAGAATAAAGTCAGTATGCCCAAAAGGCATAGGTATAAGGAAGTAAGCCAGTGCATTTTCTTAAATCTGTTGTGTGGACAATAGTCCAGGGACAGTGTTTCAAATTTTGCTTCTTCTCACAGCAAACTAAAGGAAAAAAATTACTGGTTAGGTAGTAAATATAGCTTTCTGGAAAATCCTTCCATAGGTTGAACCTTTTTATAATAAGATATTTGACTCCCTGCCTTCACATAGTCATACTTGACTCTAAGTTAATTTTCAGTAAAAGAATACTTTGTCATAGCTGATTTATTTGGAGTGTTTTAGAAAGTCTGTTCATAATTAATAGTCACCATGACGATAGCTACATGCCAGTGGTAATCCGTCAACCCTATCCCTGCAGTAAGCAGGCTGGAGACTGTTGATCACTTGTTTCAGTTTAATAATTGATGCAGTTCCCTATGGTCACATTGGTTTTTTCTTATGTTTAGGCACGCCTTGAAATCTGTGCTTTGAGGGATACTGTTGCTGTTCACCTGACGCCTGAAAGCAAGTGAGATGCTTAATGTTTTTGTTCTGAGTGCTTCATTAAAATACAATTATATACAACTAATGAATTGTTGAATACTACATCAAAAACTTATAATGTACTATATGCTGGGTAACTGAACATAAAAAAAATAAAATAAAGCTTATTAGTCTTTTAATCCTTTGTAAGGATTAACTGATCAGACTGAACGCTCATGATTGTGATGTGATAAAGTTTATATTTGATTAATTTTTTAGCTAAAAGGCATAAAAAGCCAAAGATTCCTAATACTGGTTCTTTGTAGCATAATATAAAGAAAAAAAAGACTTAATATGATTTTATGTTTTTCATTCAGTAAGATAAATCTTAATCTCATAAATGATATATCGGAGCATTGAAAAAAGGAGAAGAAAGATTGAGTCTTAATCTATTCATAGCAGACTCTGAGGGACAGTTTAAGCATTGTAAATATCAGCATAAGAGGAAGCCTTGTGGTTTCTCTACAAAATTTTGTAGTGGAAATTTGATGATAATTTTTAGCTGTTTTGAATGAAAGTCAGGATTTCCTATCATCAAAATATCGGTAGGTGAACTAAAATATCACTAACTACTTACCTATACAAAATTGTTACTCCATTGTCAAAGTACCTAGGAAATACTCGGTTATATTGCTAATGTGCCTGGTAATCCAAGTAGCATACAAGTAAAATGTTTAAGGACACTTTGTTTGATATACTTACTCATTTCCAGCTTTCGATGACATGGCTTATGCCATCAATTTTACTGTCTTTATTACAACTGAAAAGACTTCTAATTTTTTCCTAACGAATGAAGTTAGAGTCTTATTCCTGTTCATGATGGCTGACAAGAAGCCATTTCTAGATGGTTCCCATGTTAGTTATTTAGTCACACCTTTCCCATGCTTAATTTTTCTACATAAAATATTAAACAATGGAAGATAGAGGGCACTCCACTTAGTCCATAACTTATATGGGTGCATGCTTTGTGTAAGTACCTGGGTATTTATTCCTATTAATTTAAACTTTCAGAGCCTAAGTTCCTCATCCATGAAAGAAAGATAATAAATACTCTCTAGGCAAAGTTTTGGGGGAAGTAAATTAAAAGATATGCCAAGTTTCCTTCTAAACTATTGGTGTACTACAAATAATCAGTGATATCATCTTCATGATCATCATTGTTGTCATAGTGTAAAAATAAAGAATAATGGAATTAGATTTCTTTTGATTAATTGAGAAGAGATTTAAGATGATAGTGGAGATAACAGCAAAGATTCCACTCTACATCAGGAAAGAAGAAAGTCAATTTCATATTGGAAAGGAAACTAAGTGTGCCCACAGGCTATAACTTATCCCTTGTCCTAACTGGGAACAACTAAAGCTTTCCACTATCAGTTTTTTTAATCTGTTTGGGACTTTGTAGTCTGTTTGTTGCTGTGATATTTGCCTCTTGTTTGAGAAACAGTGCCCAAAAGTATGTTTGCTAGTATACTGATGAGGATCCATTTTTATAATACAAAATCAAAGACTACCTTAAAGTCAAGAATAGTTACATTTGTTTCTTTACCCGTAGACAACAAATTATAAAAGAAGTTAAAAATTATACCTTAGTGACTGTATAAGTTATTACCAAATAATTTCCCCTAAAAAGCTTTTTATTTGTTTAGTAGCTTCTCTGGTACTTTCTACTTTAAAAAAAGTTAAGCATACCAAATTGGTGGGCTTTTTACATTCACACCTTTTTAGGTTTTCATGAAAAGAAAGTATGTTAAATTAAAATCAATCAGTCAATCTCCACTTATCCTATAAATTTTAAATATACTAATAACTAAATCCTATATTTATATTTAATTAATATAAGATATTGGTTGTAAATCAGGCCCTGTATATGTCAATACTATAAATGTCCTCATTTATTTAATGATCGTTAAAATCATCCCTATTTCTACTTCATTCCTTCCTTTCTTACCAGTTGCTTTAATAGTTCAGTTTTGTTTTGAAAAGACTTTTTAAAAATTGAACATGGCCGCATTAAGCTCTCATGTACCATGAGTAGCATCCTTTTGTCAAAATCATTCAGTCTTTTAGCTTTTCAAGTTCTGTTTCATTTCCTAGTTGAGTTTTTTCTGACCCTACTCCTACAAGGCCTTCGCCTGGGAACTATATCCTGTACCCTCACTTTTACTTTTACTTTTTCTATTGTTTTTCACTTTTACTCTGTCTCATATTTCTGTGTGTTTCACTGGCTTATACTGGTTTCTTTACATTTAAGATATGCTTAAGAATTTTTAATGATGCTCTTCATTCCCCTTAGAAATCAAAATGTTTAATTTAAATGTTGCTTGTCTGTGTACCAGGTCTAGTTTTAAACAGGCTTTGGAAGCCCTGCCTCAGCTTTCAAGTGGAGCAGATAAAAAGTAAGTTCTGTATGCTGTTTTCAAGGTTTTGTTACCTAAAAGTACTTTTTGGATAGATGATGATTTGGACTTAAGGAAAAGCACTACTTAATAGCCCTTTATAGTATGCATTATGTTGGCTGTACCTGGCTTGTCTCCAAAGTGACAGAATAAGGTAAAACCTTTTCTTTTGGTTTATGGCAGTTTAGAAATTAGTTCTATTCTTGTTTTAAGTGACTAATACAGAAAACATTTTAAGAAAGTTTATTTTGACTCCGTAAACTATGTTATTGTCCTACATTTTTAAGAAGGTAATACTAAGAGAAATATAAAAAGCCAGTAAAATGCAGGACTTGATGATTTTTTCCTTTGAGTAGCCCAGCAATGTACATTTTTCCTTTATATAATGTAAAGTCATAAAAAAGTAAATTTGTACACATGACATAATGAAATTGTTTATGTTTCACTAACACTATGTTAATGATCTTGACCAGAATTTAAACTCTGCTACTCATAAAACAGGAAATTCTGACCTGAGACAAAATGCAGGCCAGGCAAATTTCATAAATGCTCAACCTACCTTCAACTGAGGTAGTGGAAACATTGTAGGTCTTTGCTTCTTCACTAACCATAACTGAAGTCCACTTGCCTTTGCATTTGGCTGCTTAGTCTACAGACATGAAAACCGTGGTATAGCTCTGTGATTTTGCATAGGTGAGTGTTATGAAAACTCAGAGGTCAGAGAGAACACGTGAGGCTGGGAAAATGTCACATGGAGATGGTGTTCTAATTTTGAGCATTGTTAAACCCATGAAATAATCTTTTGACTCCAGTATCATTAAGCCCACTTCTTTGCTTCATCTGAACCAGATGAACTCTAAGCTCTAAAATTACACATCAAACCAGTTAAAGAAAACAGTTGAGTTATTAAGTACTAGTATAGTTTGCCCACTGAGTTAGAACTGACCTTGATTCTTCTAGTTCTTAATTCACCACTTCAGTTTATCTCTCTCCCAATATTTGTTCAAAACAAAAATGCAAAATAGGAGGAGCTAGACAATAGACCAGTAGCTACCCGAGTGAGAGAAAGGAGAAAGGTGGCCACAAAGGGGCAGCACAAGAGGATTTGGAGGGTGATAGAACTATTCTGTGCCCCGATTATGGCAGTTATTAGGTTGCTAATATGTGTTTATCAGTATTCATAGAGCTGTATGCCAAAAAGAGTACTACTATTTTAGTATTTTTTAAATTTTTAAAAAGTCAGTGTAAAAAAGTACAAGCCCAAGCATTAATATATTTTAGGAAGAAATCTAATTACTCTAGGGAAAGGAAACAGGTGGAAGATTTTTATATATAAATATAGATATGTATATAAATACATAATCCTTTTGACTAGCTTCTTTGACTAATTTACTTCTGCTATTGAGTTAAGAATCAATAAGTAAATAACTTCAACAAGCAGAAGCTCAAGCTGAGCAGTTGGCTCCCCTGCATGTTTTCTTATGTTGCTAGGCAACCTTCACTCTGCCAGGTTGTAAAATAGATTCTCCTCCCTACAGGTTACTGGAAGAGCTGCTGAACAAGTTCAAGAGTAGCATGCACTTGCAGCTCACCTGTTTCCAAGCTGCTTCTTCAACTATGATGAAAACATAAATACCACCCCAAAAAAAGGGCATTCGAAAGATAACAAGTAATAATTGTTACCACTTTATTAAGTGCCCTAAAGGTATTAGCATACAAAGCATTAGGTTTGTACTCTTTATCTTTTCCCCAAATTGGCAGCTTAGAAAGATGTTTGTACATTTTATTTCAACCAAAATGATCTTGTTTGAAATGCCCAAACAATAACTTGTTTTGTCATTTTTATTACATTGGGCTCTATATGTCTTAAAATACCTTTAAATCTATATATTCTCAGCTAGGTGTTGCATGATGAATGCCGTAAGGAGAGCTACTTTTACAGGGAGTGCTTTGAGATGGCATGTGATGTAACTAAGGCATTCTTCAGTGTCTCGTATACTAGACTTTTATTATCTGCAGCTTCCAAGACACATGGAGAGATTGGTAAGAAGATTTGGAAAGTTATATTTAGACATTTTTGGAACTTTAACTGTCCTAAACTGTACATCTTTACTTAAAAACTTTATTTCATACAAATACCTCTAACTCTCCTAATTCAAGTGGAATTTTAGATAATTTGCAGTTTGCCTAAGAAAATGTTATATTTGGTGTAAATTATTTGTGATCCAGATGTCCATGAGTTAACTTTGTGTCTTGCTGCCTCATTTTTATTTTTCACTGAGCTAATAAACATTAAGCACCTTTCAGTGTAGCTTTTCTTTGTCCCACTCACTCTTAAAGTGTTTTTTCATGTCAATGCATTGCCTGTCCCTTAGGATCCATTTGTTACTGTGGTAGAGCTTAGACACCCCAATAGGTGCTGGTGGAAATAGCTGCAGTCTTCACTGCCTCTTAAAGAACAAGCCAGGCCCCCCACTGACAGCTGGCACTCCTGCCCACCTCTATTCACTCCTTCCCCTCCAGCAATGTCTTTTTTCTCCACTGCTCCTTACATTTGAAGTATCTTGCTCAGTAGCTAAAAGAACATTGCTCTGGCATAGTCTGTGTTTTCTGAAGATTCAGACATTCCTCTGCTACCAGGCAGTAGGAACTACTGATGAACCTCATGCCATTTGTCCTACATTCGCTGCTGACTTCATTTACCAGAATAGGCGCAGGGCACCGTGACCTCTTTCAAAGGCAGCTTTCCCTACCTAATTTTACCATACCGTTTGCTCAGAAAACTGAGTAATTCTCTTATCCATTGGCTGTGTGTTAGGGTTCTCAAATTTTTCTATGGGTGTCACAGAATCCCTTGTATCTTTACTAATACAAGTAATTTTAGAGTATAGATCACCAGATACAGTATCCATTATTTAGAATAAGTCAGTGTTATGTTTATTCATTTGGTGTATGGGGGAAATCATAATAACTAGAAGTGAAAGTTTAATTTTTACAAATGTGCTTGATAAAGTTTATTAAGTAATATACAGAACATTGTGTCTCCTAAGCATGTTAACTATTGCACCTAACATGATGATGAACTAAATTACAAATCTAAGGTCCTGGATGTTTGTATTATTTTAAATATCTACTACAGAGCATTCATCCAATAAAGAATGTGTCTTTAATAACAAGATGTAATTTATTTGTCATTTTTCCCCAAGCGTCTATTTCTACATTTTCATTAGCTATATAATTTTTATGTCTAGTTTTAATGTGCAAAATAAATACTTAAATTCTAGTTTACCTTATATTTGTCTAATCATTGTCAGAAAGCATTTATCAGCTGTTCTGCTAATTTTCTACTTGTTGTGGGCTTACCAGGAGGTAATCAGGCATTATACCAGATTACCTCCTTTAGCCTCCCAATAGCCTTGTGACAACCTTATGAGCTAGAAGGTATTATGTCCATTTCACAGATGAGGAAGTCAGAGCTTAAGAAAGAGGTTAGTGACTTTTAAGACCACCAGGGCAGGATGTGTCACTGAGAGTTGTCTGGCTTCATCACTCCTTAAATTACCCATGGCAGTTCTTCCTCCCAGCCAAACATGCTTTCTGCTGTCCCTCCATCAGTGACACAGCTCAGGGAGGCATATAAGTACTAGAGGATAATAAAACTTAAGCAAAATAGGGACAAGCAGGTGCTTTTATGGCTCAGAGAATGAAGGGTAGGCACATAAAAACCCCATACCCAAATGAGGTGGTTCAAGGGCTACTATTCCAACAAGTCAAGGGGACTTCTTGGAAGGAAGGGGGATTTCAAGGCCTTCTTGAGGTACAGAAGAAGAATTCAGTGGTTAAGAAGAGAGAGCTGAATATAATGTAAGTTAGAGGAAAGCTGAGAGGTAATCCAGGACTTGGAGCAAATTTACAAAAACACAGCCAAGAAAAAGAGTTAAGATACTCAAAGGTGCTTTCACACACAGGTAGCATTGGTTTTAGCACATCCACATTAATGTGGTCAGCCTGGCTGCACATGAGTTAGCAAAGTCAGCCTCACCTTCGGCGCTAAAAATGTATTAGGAATAATTTGGTTTTACTAAGACTTTCTATATCAGTAGGCCATGAAAGTGGCTTGCTCTAGAAATGATTCTGGCATTGCAAGACAAGCATCATTGTTGTAGGCAAGCTTTCCGAGGCACTCTCTTGTCTCTGCATCCTTGCATATAGCTTTCTTAGGGGGGATAAATAGAAAAGATAATACTTTAATTCTGGATTTGCTACACAATGGTAATGTGTTTCTTTTTTGATCATGTGCTATAGAATATTCTCTTAGTTGTGTAAGAGTGTTATGTGTTTACTGAAAAGTTATTATAAATATCAACAAGCTTTTTAACCAAGATTAGGTTTCTAAAGTAAAGTTAGCTATATTTTACTTTTTTTCTTTTACTCTTTTTAAAATTAAGTTATTTATTTATTTATTTATTTGTCTGAGAGAGAGAGAGAGAGGAAGAGAGCATGAGCTGGGGGACTTGCTTCCAGGACTTTGGGATCATGACCTGAGCTGAAGGCAGATACAACCACTGAGCCACTCAGGTGCCTCTGTTTACTCACATTTTTAATTCAATTTTATCATATTTATCACTGGAAAAACTTTTTGTTCCTGATCAGGCTATAAATACATGGTGATAAATATTTTATAAACAGGATCTGGGTCTTTGGATTACCTGTTGGTAATTTAGCTAATAAAAGCCAACAGTATGTCAAAATTCCTTTTTCCTGTCTAGCCCATAAACTCTTAGACACAGTTAACATTGCAGTTGGCTACAGTGTCTTCATCAGCATCATAACCCTGACTCCTGTCCCACTGGCTATGTTGCTATAGTCATTGTTGATAGTGATATAATTGTTCTCGTTATTTTTATCACATTTTTCTTGTAATATTCTGTCCCATCTGCCTACAAACTCTTCAGCTAGTCACACATCCCTGAGAAGACAAATACCTGACCACTACCTGCTGAAGAAGGCCTGTAGAAGGACTCATCACAGAGGGAGGAGGAAAACCAGGGAAGAGGCATGGGGTGGGAGGGCATGTCACAAAAATCAAGGGAAGAACAAGGGGGCACCTGGGTGGCTCAGATGGTTGAGCGTCTGCCTTCAGCTCAGGTCATGATTCCAAGGTCCTGGGATTGAGTCCCACATTGGGCTCCCTGCTCCTTGGGGATCCTGCTTCTCCCTCTGCCTCTGCTTCTCTCTCTGTCTCTAATGAATAAATAAATAAATTCAAAAAATGGGCAGAAGGCATGAACAGACACTTCTCCAAAGAAGACATACAAATGCTAATAGACACATGAAAAAATGTTCATCATCATTAGCCATCAGGGAAACTCAAATCAAAACCACATTGAGATACCACCTTATACCAGTTAGAACGGCCAAAATCAACAAGACAGTAAACAAGTGTTGGAGAGGATGTGGAGAAAAGGGACCCCTCTTACACTGTTGGTGGGAATGCAAGTTGGTGCAGCCACTTTGGAAAACAGTGTGGAGATTTCTTAAGAAACTAAAAATGGAGATTCCCTATGACCCTGCGATTGCACTACAGGGTATTTACCCCAAAGATACAGATGAAGTGAAAAGAAGGGCCATCTGTACCCCAATGTTCATAGCAGCAATGGCCATAATCGCCAAACTGTGGAAAGAGCCAAGATGCCCTTCAACAGATGGATAAAGAAGATATGGAATATTACTCAGCCATCAGAAACAACAAAGGATGTTGACTTTTGTGTCAACATGGGTGGGACTGGAGGAAATTATGCTGAGTGAAAGAAATCAAGCAGAAAAAGTCAATTATCATATGGTTTCACTTACTTGTGGAACATAAGGAATAACATGGAGGATATTAGGAGAAGGAAGGGAAAAGTGAATTGGGGGAAATTGGAGAGGGACGAACCATGAGAGACTGTGGACTCTGAGAAACAAACTGAGGGTTTTGGAAGGGAGGGAGTTGGGGGAATGGGTGAGCCTGGTGTTAGGTATTAAGGAGGGCATGTATTGTATGGAGCACTGGTGTGATGCATAAACAATGAATTTTGGAACACTGAAATAAATTTTTTTAAAAACTTGTTTTTAAATTTTTTAAAAAAGGGAACAAGAATCATGTTAGAATAAAGATTATTGGCAAGGTCAAATGTTGCAAATGTGTCCAACGGTTGAATTCTGAGAACTGGTTGCTAGACTTGACATTTAGAAAATCATAAATGACCAGAGAACGATAAGGAAGGAATCAGAAACTTCCTCTTAACTCACCCACAAGGGCTATCAAGAAAGCCATCTCTTTCTTGAAGATCACAAAGTATCCTGCTGGAGCACAAAAGTGAAATTTCTAAGGGTCAGTCTTTAAAACTTTTTTTTAAGCTTCCTTTTCTTTTTAAATTATTTTCCTAGATGTCTGATCAATTCCTGCTGCCCCTGCTTCTTTTCCTTTTAAAATGGCTTACAGGGACACCTGGGTGGCTCAGTTGGTTAAGTGGCTGCCTTCGGCTCGGGTCATGATCCCAGCGTCCTGGGATCGAGTCCCACATCGGGCTCCTTGCTCGGCAGGGAGCCTGCTTCTCCCTCTGCCTCTGCCTGCCACTCTGTCTGCCTGTGCTTGCTCTCTCTCGCTCTCTCTCTATGACAAATAAATAAATAAAATCTTTAAAAAAATAAAAAATAAAATGGCTTACAAAAATTATCCCATCCCTTTCTTTCTTCCAAAGTTTTCCTTTGAAAATGCTTGTTGAATTTCTCTAGCTAAATCGTAGGGGCTACTGGAACTAGGCCTTACCTGAGTATGCAAGCACCCAATGTCAGATGGCCATGGAGTCGTCTTTCATTCTATTCTGTGTCTGTGCCCTGCCCTCAGCTGACCCCCAAAAGCCCTTGGATGGCATAAGGAGCTCCATGTGCTGCAGCCACTGGGCTGCCTCAGTATGGTTACTGCAATTTCTGGCCCAGCAGTTGGTACCAAATAAGCCCTCCGGAAATATTTATTCAATGTTATTGATGAACTTATAGTAGCAGATGTGTCAGATTACCTTTTTACATTTTTAACCCACTGAGCCAACCAGGCGCCCCTCTTTTTTACATTTTTAAGCTACATACGTAAAGAGTCAAGTAGTTCCACAGAGCTGGTTGTGAAAATGAACAGTCAGTCCTTCTACACCCTCCCTTCACATTTGCCTGCTTCCTAAAACTTCACTTTCAGCTCCTTTAGCTAATCTGATCCTTTGGTATTTACCTCAACGTCCCTAACTTAATAGGTTTATACTGTTACTTTTAATTTCTTCTGCTTAGTCTCTACTGTCTTCCTTAAAGCAGAAGATGAGAACTTAACTCTCCTTCATCACCTCTACCATATAAGCACACTTCCCTAGCCTTTCCTCCCAATATGTTTGCTTTGGTTGCCTCATTATTCATTGTTCAAGTTATTATACTTATGTAAATGCCTTCAGTGGTAAGCCAGCAACATACTAGCATCCTTTTCCTATTGTACTTCTTTATTTTTAATGTATTTTATGTAGTTTTCTCTCATCCCCAAACCTCTTCCACCCAAGTTATGCAAAACGTCCTTGTATTGTATTCAAACACATAGATATTTCATCAAGTTTATCTTCTTGAAAAATCTCACCCACAGCTTCTCAGCCTTCTCTCATCTAGACTGGATGCTCTCTAGGTCAGCCTCACATCTGTCTTCTCAGGGTCTCCCATCATCATCCTAGATTTTTTTCTCTGCCCTTCTTTAGTATTGAATCAACTGCTTTTATGTCCCATAACATCCTCTTTCTTGATTTGCTCCCTTCACTTGATAGAACTCAACCTCCAGTAACTTCCCGGGGAAAGACTACATGGAAATTAACTTTTGAGAACACTGAAAAATAAAGTCAATATATTTCATATATTAATATTAATATAAAATTATTTTATATATTTTGTTTTATATATTTTATATAATTTTATATTAATATAAGAATATGTTATATTTTATATCATATATATTGTATATTTATATATTTTATATAGTTATATATTTATGATATAATTTATATATTTATAAATATATATGCATATATATCTTATATATTTTAAATTATATAAAATATATTTTTATATTAAATATAAATAAAATATCAATATAGAATTAATATATGTATATAAAATAAATTATGTGTATGTGTATAAATTATACATATAATGCATATATGTATATATACATATATATTGTATATGTATATAAATTTTATTTTTCAGTGTTCTCAAAAAAGTTACTTTATAAAAGTATATATATATATATATATATATAAAAGAAGTTATATATATATAAAAGTTATGTATGTATATATATATAAAGGGAGACCTTGAATATATGATGAAAATCTTTAT
>PISX010033300.1:0-15234 GCA_004024625.1 Mellivora capensis | reverse complement strand
CCAATGTTTATAGCAGCAATGGCCACGGTCGCCAAACTGTGGAAAGAACCAAGATGCCCTTCAACAGACGAATGGATAAAGAAGATGTGGTCCATATACACTATGGAGTATTATGCCTCCATCAGAAAGGATGAATACCCAACTTTTGTAGCAACATGGATGGGACTGGAAGAGATTATGCTGAGTGAAATAAGTCAAGGATAGAGAGTCAATTATCATATGGTTCACTTATTTGTGGAGCATAACAAATAACACGGAGGACATGGGATGATGGAGAGGAGAAGGGAGTTGAGGGAAATTGGGGGGGAGATGAACCATGAGAGACTATGGACTCTGAAAAGCAACCTGAGGGTTTTGAAGGGGCGGGGGGTGGGAGGTTGGGGGAGCCTGGTGGTGGGTATTGTGGAGGGCACGCATTGCATGGAGCACTGGGTGTGGTGTAAAACTATGAACTCTGTTACGCTGAAAAGAAATAAAAAAAAAAAAGAAAGTGGAGGGATGGAGAAGCATCGTTCATGCCAATGGGCCTCAAAAGAAGGCTGAGGTAGCGATTCTCCTATC
Source organism: Mellivora capensis (assembly GCA_004024625.1). Taxonomy (NCBI): domain Eukaryota; kingdom Metazoa; phylum Chordata; class Mammalia; order Carnivora; family Mustelidae; genus Mellivora; species Mellivora capensis. Next base: position 14,673 of record PISX010033300.1, on the reverse strand, counting down.
ACATAAATTAGATTTTAAACTAAAGACTGTAGTCAGAGATACAGAAGGACACTACATCATTCTTAAAGGGACTATCCACCAAGATGATCTTAAAATTGTAAATATCTATGCCCCCAATATGGGAGCAGCCAATTACAAAAGAAAACTATTAATCAAGATAAAAAATCATGTTGATATGAATACCTTGATAGTAGGAGAGCTTAACATGCCTCTCTCAGTAATAGATCATCTATGCAGAAAATCAATAAACAAACAAGAGCATTGGACAATAGATTGGACCAGATGGACCTCATAGATATATACAGAACATTCCACCCTAAAACAACAGAATGCTCATTCTTCTCAAGTGCACATGGTACCTTCTCCAGAATAGACCACATACTGGGTCACAAATCAGCACTCAATGGATACCAAAAGATGGAGATTATTCCCTGCATATTCTCAGATCACAGTGCTTTGAAACTGGAGCTTAATTACAAGGAAAAGTTTGGAAGGAACTCACACACCTGGAAGCTAAAGACCACCTTGCTTAAGAATGCTTGGATCAACCAGGAGATCAAAGAAGAACTTAAACAATTCATGGAAACCAACGAGAATGAAGACACTTCAGTCCAAAATCTATGGGATGCAACAAAGGCGGTCCCAAGGGGGAAATACATAGCCATCCAAGCCTCCCTCAAAAAAATTGAAAATTCCAGAATACAACATCTGTCTCTACACCTTAAAGAACTGGAGAATCAGCAACAAATTAAACCAACTCCACGCACAAGAAGGGAAATAATCAAGGTTAGAGCAGAGATGAATGAGGTCGAAACTAGAGATACAATAGAACGTATCAATGAAACTAGACGCTGGTTTTTTGAAAAAATCAATAAGATCAATAAACCATTGGCCACACTAATCCAAAAGAAAAGAGAGAAAGCTCAAATTAATAAAATTATGAATGAAAAGGGAGAGATCACAACTAACACCAAGGAAGTAGAAACAATCATCAGAAGTTATTATCAATAGTTATATGCGATTAAGTTAAGCAATCTGGATGAAATGGATGCATTTCTGGAAAACTATGAACTCCCAAAATTGAACCAGGAAGAAATTGACAATCTGAATAGACCGATATCTAGTAACGAGATTGAAGCAGTGATCAAAAACCTCCCAAAAAACAATAGCCCAGGAACTGACAGATCCCCTGGGGAATTCTACCAAACATTCAAAGAAGAAATAACACCTGTTCTCCTGAAGCTATTTCCAAAAATTGAAGCAGAAGGAAAACTTCCAGACTCTTTTTATGAAGCTTGCATTACCCTGATCCCCAAGCCAGGCAAAGACCACACCAAAAAGGAGAATTTCAGACCAATATCACTGATGAATATGGATGCTAAGATTCTCAACAAGATCCTAGCAAACAGGATCGAATAGCACATTAAAACGATTATCACCATGACCAGGTGGGTTCATCCCTGGGTTACAAGGATGGTTCAACATTCGCAAATCAATCAATGTAATAGAACAAATCAATAAGAGGAGAGAAGAAACACATGGTCCTCTCAATTGATGCAGAAAAAGCATTTGACAATATCCAGCATCTGTTCCTGATTAAAAGGCATCAAAGTATAGGGATAGAGGGAACATTCCTGAACTTCATAAAATCTATCTATGAAAGACCCACAGCAAACATCATCCTCAATGGGAAGAACCTCACCCTTCCTGTTGATATCAGGAAGAAGACAAGGATGCCCACTCTCACCACTCTTGTTCAACATAGTATTAGAAGTCCTAGCAACAGCAATCAGACAACAAAGAGAATTAAAAGGTACCCAAATTGGCAATGAAGAAGTCAAACTCTCTCTCTTCACAGATGACATGATACTTTATATGGAAAACCCAAAAGACTCCACCCCCAAGGTACTAGAACTCATTCAACAATTCAGTAATGTGGCAGGATTCAAATCAATGTATAGAAATCATTTGCTTTCGAATACACTAACAATGAAAATACAGAAAGGGAAATTAGAGAATCGATTCCATTTACTATAGCACCAAGACTCATAAGACCTGGGAATAAACATAACCAAAGAGGTAAAGGATCTGTACTCAAGGAACTACAGAACACTCATGAAAAGTTGAAGAAGACACAAAAAGATGGAAGACCATTCCATGCTCTTGGATTGGAAGAATAAACATTGTTAAAATGTGTATACTGCCTAGAGCAATCTATACTTTTAATGCCATTCCAATCAAAATTCCACCAGTATTTTTCAAAGAGCTGGAGCAAATAAACCTAAAATTTGTATAGAATCAGAAGAGACCCTGAATTACTAAGGAAATGTTGAAAAAGAAAAACAAATCTGGGGCATCATGTTACCTGATTTCAAGCTTTACTACAAAGCTGTGATCACCAAGACAGCATGGTACTGGCAGTAAAACAGACACATAGACCAGTGGAACAGAATAAAGAGCTCAGATATGGACCCTCAACTCTATGGTCGAATAATTTTTGTCAAACCAGGAGAAAAATATACAGTGGAAAAAAGACAGTCTTTTCAATAAATGGTGCTGGGAAAATTAGACAGCTAAATGTAGAAGAATGAAACTTGACCATTCTCTTAGGCCATACACAAAGATAAACTTGAAATGGATAAAAGACTTCAATGTGAGACAGGAATCCATCAGAATCCTAGAGGAGAACATAGGCAGTAACCTCTTCGATATCAACCGCAGCAACTTCTTTCAATATATGCCTCCAAAGGCAAAGCAAACAAAAGAGAAAATGAACTTTTGGGACTTCAAGTCAAGATCAAAATCTTCTGCACAGCAAAGGAAACAGTCAACAAACCAAAGATGCTACCCACGGAATGGGAGAAGATATTTGCAAATGACAGTACAGACAAAAGGTTGATATCCAGGATCTATAAAGAACTTCTCAAACTCAACACACACAAAACAGATAATCATATCAAAAAATGGGCAGAAAATATGAACAGACACTTCTCCAATGAAGACATACGAATGGCTATCAGACACATGAAAAAATGTTCATCATCACTAGCCATCAAGGAGATTCAAATCAAAAGCACATTGAGATACCACCTTACACCAGCTAGAATGGCCAAAATTAGCTAGACAGGAAACAATGTGTTTTGGAGAGTATTTGGAGAAAGGGGAACCCTCCTGCACTGTTGGTGGGAATGCAAGTTGGTGCAGCCACTCTGGAGAACAGTGTGGAGATTCCTCAAGAAATTAAAAATAGAGCTTCCCTATGACCCTGCAATTGCGCTACTGGGTATTTACCCCAAAGATACAGATGTGGTGAAAAGAAGGGCCATCTGTACCCCAATGTTTATAGCAGCAATGGCGATGGTCGCCAAACTGTGGAAAGAACCAAGATGCCCTTCAACAGATGAATGGATAAGAAGATGTGGTCCAAATACACTATGGAGTATTATGCCTCCATCAGAAAGGATGAATACCCAACTTTTGTAGCAACATGGATGGGACTGGAAGAGATTATGCTGAGTGAAATAAGTCAAGCAGAGAGAGTCAATTATCATATGGTTTCACTTATTTGTGGAGTATAACAAATAACATGGAGGACATAGGGAGATGGAGAGGAGAAGAGAGTTGAGGGAAATTGGAAGGGGAAATGAACCATGAGAGTCTATGGATTCTGAAAAACAATCTGAAAGTTTTGAAGGGGCGGGGGGTAGGAGTTTGGGGGATCCCAGTGGTGGGTATTATGGAGGGCACATATTACATGGAGCACTGGGTGTGGTGCATAAACAATGAATTCTGTTATGCTGAAAAGAAATTAAAAAAAAAACTAGTGATGTATTATATGTTGGTTAACTGAATTTTTAAAAAAGATTTTACTTATTTATTTGATAGAGAGAGATCACAAGTAGTCAGAGAGTCAGACAGAGAGAGGGGGGGGGAAGCAGGCTCCCTGCTGAGCAGAGAGTCTGATGTGGGGCTTGATCCCAGGACTCTGGGATCATGACCTGAGCCAAAGGCAGAGGCTTTAACCCACTGAGCCACCCAGGCGCTCCAAGGTTAACTGAATTTAAATTAAAAAAAAAGTGTTCTCTGAGTCATTGATTTTGGTCTTTCTGATGAGTGTGAGGTGATATCTCATTTTGTTTTTGAATTGTATTTCTCTGAAGTCAAGTGATGGTGAGCATTTTTTTCATGTGTCTGTTGGCCATTGTATCTCTTCTTTAGAGAAACTCTTACACTGTTGGTGGGACTGCAAACTGGTGCACCCACTCTGGAAAACACTATGGAAATTCCTCAAAACATTAAAAATAAGTCTATCCTATGATTTAGCGATTGCACTACTGGATATTTATCCAAAGGATACAAACACAGCAATTGAAGGCGTATATGCACACCAATGTTTATAGCAGCAATGTTCACAGTAACCAAAATATGGAAAGAGCCCAGATGTCCACTGACAGATGAATGCATAAAGGAGATGTAGTACATACCCACACACATACATACCTCTGATTTTATATTTATATAATATTTACCTATACATACATATACATATATATATATAATATTTACCTATACATATACATATACATACATATACATATATATAATCAGAGGTATGTATGTGTGTATAGGTATATATATATGTGTGTGTGTATGTATATAAATATATATGTGTATGTATATGTTATATGTATATGTAAATGTTATATATAATGAAATATACATAACAGGTTATTTTATAATTAATTGAATATTCCTAAATTCTGGACCTGAAAACTTCTTATTGACTTGCAATTTAGTCTTCTGCTGAAAATTATATTGAGAGATCTCTTGACTTGAAGAAAATGATCTGTAACAGAAAAAAAGAAAAACAATGTGTTCTCATCCTGATATCTCAGTGCTGCAAACAATATAAATGTGAATTTATACTATCCATACATAAATACAATATTAGCTTTTCTAATTCTAAAGAAAAATGTTTCAGCTAGTAATTTTATTATCTCTTTTGTTCCTGGAATAGGAGATATAGATACATGCAAAAACTATTTTTCACAAATTTGTAAATATATATTTTATATTTTTTAATCCGGTAACTCTCATTATATGGTTATTGAGGAGTCAAAGAATAAAGATTTTTTTTAATAGGTAGAAAGAGGTGGGGGTGGGAGGATGACAAGAGGAGGAGCAGAGGAAGAGAGAGAGAGAAAGAATATTAAGCAGGCTCCATGCCCAACACAGAGCCAAATGTGGGGCTTGATCTTATAGCTTGAAATCAAGAGTCAGACACTTAACTGACTGAGCCACCCGGGCTCGCCAAAGGATGTCTTTTAAATGAAAAATAATATCGGGGCACGTGGGTGGCTCAGTGGGTTAAGCTTCTGCCTTTGGCTCAGGTCATGATCCCAGAGTCCTGGGATTGAGCCCCGCATCAGGCTCTCTGCTCAGCAGGGAGCCTGCTTCCTCCTCTCTCTCTGCCTGCCTCTCTGCCTACTTGTGATCTCTTTCTGTCAAATAAATAAATAAAATCTTTAAAAATAAATAAATAAATAAAAATGATATGAATAATAGTTATCATTTACACAGCATTTACTATGTGGCAGACACCATACTAATTGCTTTACTAATGCTTAATTTAATCCGACTAAATAAGTAATTATGGAATAGCCTCTGTGTGCAAGGGACATAGCAAATTATAGCACAACAGCTGATAAGTTAGGCACATTGCCTGTCCTTACAGCACTAGTGCCTCATCAGGAAGACAAATAGTTACACAGGAAATTTCAATACAGCATAAAATGCTATATTATAGAAAGAAAAATGCAGTGTTGGACAAAGATGGACACAGAAGGAAAGCCCTAAACTACTTTGTGGGTGAGTGAAAGTTTACCAGGAAAAATGAAATCTAAGCTGAAACCTAAATATAAGCAAAGGCTTGCTAAGTTAAGAGATCAAAGGTTTCAGAGAAGGAACAGCATGCACAACGAAGCAGAGGAACCAGAACAATTTTCATGAAGCTGCCAAGCACTGTAGGTAATGGGGAGTGGCAATAAAGGAGTCAGGAGAAGTAAGCAGAGAATTACCAACCAGTAATGAAGGACCTTGTATGCTCTTGAAGTGGTACCTGTGAAAGTGCCTTCTACTTTTTCCTGTGGCCATAGGAAGCCATTATCAGGTTTTTAGTAGGAAGATAGACAATCGATTGTATTTTACTTTGACAAGTTTCATTCTTGGCTGCTCTGTAGGTTACAGATGAAGCAAGAGGAAAGGTAGTGAGGGGATTGTGAAAATTATCCATGTATCAGGGGTTTGTATTATGGAGTAGGAGAGCCTTGGGGATAGCAAGAAGTATATAGGCTCAAAATAACTTTGGAAAACAATAAAAATAGTATGGGGGGAGTGGTGGGATGTGACATTGAGGCAAAAGAAGAACAGGAATGCTGTGCTCAGTTCTGCAGGTTTCACCTTGCACAAGATGGACAGCCTAGGAGATGAATGGATTGTGAAGACTAAAGTGAGCCCAGATCACTTGATTCCGTGCTTGGCATGGACTATGTCTGCCAGGAGGAAGGAAGAACTTTCCTGAATCACACAAGGGTGCTGTGTGGACTATTGGTTTCCCTAGGTAATAGTCAACAACAAAGTCAAGGTTTCTGGTTTGGACAATTAGATTATAGTGGGCACCATTTGCTGATACTGGGAACAGAGGTGGCAGTGGAGAGGAAAATCATGAACACAATTTGCACTTAAATCCTAATGAGAAACCTTAAGAAGTAATAATAAGCTCATTTTATAAAAGCAGAAATTTAGTCTTTCCCTGAAGACATATAGTTAGTACATGGGTGAAGCTGGGATTCAGATCTTGATACTACATTTTTTTTTCATTCCTCCCCCCCAAAAAAGAAAAATTAGCATTAATATTCTGGGGACTACTCCATTATGAAAATAAAATGTTATTTCATTAGAGAAATGTATCTGAGTAATTATTAAATTATTTGTGTATTAAACTTTATAATAATTATGACTAGTAATTTTAATAAATGTCTTTGCCTCTAAGCTGTTTTTTTTTACTGTTCCTCTCTTCATATTTGCTGTTCCATTAATTTCCTTTCTTTTCTCTAAAGCATTTTCTCTTCTCTGTTTTTCAAACTTCAATTGCAGCCTCATTTCCTCCAGGAAATGATTCTGAATATCTTGTTTTATATAAATGTTTCTCTGGTGTGTACCTCTTTTATGTAAATTACTACAACTGTCTTTTTAGTTTTATATTTCTAGCACCTGTCAAAGAGTTAATCTTTAGTAAACAATATTTGATAGACAACTGTGTGAATAAACTGCTGCTCAAGGCCCACCTCTTCTAATGAGCTTTAATTGATTTATTCAGTAAGGTCTCTAGTCTCATGACTACCAGACATGGCTGAACATAAAGATTAACAGGGAATTTAAAAAAATAGATTTCCATGCCCTACTCCAAATCTGTGGAATCTTGGACAGACCAAGTTATCTGGATTTTTAAAATGCTCCCAAATGACCATGCAGTCAGTCCAGCATTGGCATTTAAGAGCCACTCTGTTACTCTACCACATAATCTGATAAAACTCTCCTATGAATGTGTGCTTATAGTTAGTATATTTATACAGTATTTATGTAATATTTGTTATATCTATTTTAAAGAATTTTAAGATAATTATCCATATCTATTTTTTTATAGAATTGCAGATGCTACTCAAGGTGATTATTACATGTTTCTAGTATTTTTCTATGTCACACCTTGAGTTTATTAATTTACTTGGAGTCCTTTCATTTTAAATAAGCTACATCCCACACTTTGGATACGAAATTAAATCTGTATAAACATACATATGTACTCTATATTTTTCTATTTGTTGATAAAACAAATATTTTACATGGTCATATTACTATTGTAGAAAATATAAAAATATTCTTATCTTGCCATGTGTTATGCACTGTATAAATTTGGCCAATACAAAACCCATCTGGGCTGAGGCCAATATAGCTGTTTCACTTCTGCCTTGTTTCTGTTAACAACACAGTTAATGTGAACACAGCTTTATTTACTCTTGTTCTTTTGTTTTTCCAAAGATTTTATTTATTTATTTGTCAGAGAGAGAGAGTGAGTGAGCACAGGCAGACAGAGTGGCAGGCAGAGTCAGAGGGAGAAGCAGGCTCCCTGCCGAGAAGGGAGCCCAATGTGGGACTCGATCCCAGGATGCTGGGATCATGACCTGAGCTGAAGGCAGCCGCCTAACCAACTGAGCCACCCAGGCATCCCTATTTACTCTTGTTCTAAAAAATGACCAGAATTCATATATACCTTATAAATCATCTACACTTTCTTCTGCACCATTGAGAAAGCTGAAACTTAAGAAAAAAAAAGTTTTTGAAACCACAGTAATTCTAACATTGATCACCCAAAATCATATTTAAACTGACATTATATATTATTCTAAAATGCCATGTGCCAAATCACTACATTTTTTCAACAAGCATAGTAAATTAAATTGGACACTTGGCTTGACTTAACCTTATAAACTTCAGTGTCTTGACATTTTGCCATTGAAGCATGTTGTCATTTATAGGGTATGTTCAGTACTTTTGTTCCCATTTCCTCTGTTAGTAATCTGGAACACCTGACATTTCTTGATGCAATCAGTGATTGTGTCAATTATGTAATCATAGTTTTCTGTTTCCTCAACACTTCTGCAGTGAACATGAAGTCATTCCAGATGATCCTACTAAGTCTTTTATACTCAAAGCACTTTCAGATCTAAGATTTATCACTTGTTCTTCCTTCTACAGGTATGTTGCTTCCTAGGGCTGAGATCCATGAAGCTGTTCATGTTAATTTTACATCCAAAGATTTTGCTATGCCTTCTTTGTGGAGGAGCATCTCTCAAGTGTGACATTTTCCAAATAACCTTATAGGAGCCCTGTAAAATGTAAGCACATTTCTGTAACAAGTCCATATTTTTCTAGATGACATTTCCTGCATGGGATGAGTCACTGAAACTGCCTCTGCTGCACTGTTCAGTCACGTCATGATCCTGTCATCTAATTGCCTATATCAGAGCATTGATGTCCCTGCCTTCACTCTTCCAAATTCTACTCCATCCTCTGTACAACTGCGATGATAACTTTTTCCAACATTATGCTTAGTTCATTTTCTTGATTATTATAGAAATGACTTCTTTCATATTAGATCAAATCCGAATTTTTCAGTCTACACTTTAGAACCCTCTACCAATAGGATGCTTCAAGACAATTCTACCTCATTGTTTGTTGTTGCCCATGGTCTCTTGTTTGCTAGCCAGTCCATTTTTCTTTAAATCTCTGAACTTCTTTCCACTTTCCATAATCTCAGTAATGTCCAGTGCATTCCATTTTAATCATCTCCTTGTACTGTGCTCCCTCAATATTTAATGGAAGCTAAGGAAGAGTTGAATTTCTGAAAATATTTGTGGGAATTTAAAATTAGCAAGGCATTAAGTAAGAGTACATGATGTGATGAGCACTGGGTGTTATACACAACTAATAAATTATTGAACACTACAACTGAAACTAATGATGTACTGTATGTTGGCTAATTGAATATACACAAAAATACACAAAAATGGAAGACTCTTTAGTCACAGAGCAGGAGTAAAAATTGTCAACATTTTCATGCATAGCCATTAGGGGTTTTGTATATGTACCTTTAAATTTTCTATCAGAAATGAGATAATCAATTACCCCCTACTTGTAACCAGCTTATTTCATAACGTGTTGTTTTCCTGTGTCATTAAATAATGTCCATAAACAAATAATAAATTAGCAAGGCAAATCACTGTTTTAAATCACTAGAGGAAGCTCAATGTCTGAAATAATTTTCCTAGAAATTATTCTATTAGAAAGTAAAGGGGCCATATTAAAGATGAAAAATTATTTTTTCTTTTAACTTAAAGCTTTGAATTTTGAGCTCTCATAAATAGAGAATATAGAATGATAGAAGTTTAGTTTCAGGAAATCATTTAGTTTTAAGTACTAATTTCAAAGAAATGAGATTCCATCACCACAATTTATATTACTTATTCATTGTCTTCTATTTGATTTCTTAATAGTTGAAATGTTTCCCTGCTTGCTCCTCATGTATTTTCTTTCACAGTTAATAGCCTATCATCCATTCAGTGGTCCAAGCCAGGAACTTAAAAGTCATCAGTATATATTCTCCTGTTCTACTTAACACTAGAATCTCTCCCACTAGACAAAAAGCTCCTTGAGAGCAGGGATAATGCTTGTTTACTACCTATTTCTCCTACCAGTACAGTATCTGAAATGTAGGAGATAGGCAATAAATACTTGAATTAATGACTTAGGGTGGCCCTTCTCCCTAAATCTAAACTGTTTATAAGTCCTTTTGATTTACCCTCTAGATAGTGAATGTGTTCTCTCTTCTTATCTCTGCTCTATTCAGGCCCTTATCATCTTTATCAAGACTTCTAAAATTATCTCTGTGGCCCATCTTATCTCTGCCCTACACTCCCACCTTTACATTTTTCCCAAATGATTCATTTTATCATATGGTTTCACTTACTTGCGGAGCATAACAAATAACACGGAGGACATGGGGAGATGGAGAGGAGAAGGGAGTTGAGGGAAATTGGGGGGGAGATGAACCATGAGAGACTATGGACTCTGAAAAATAACCTGAGGGTTTTGAAGGGGCGGGGTTGGGAGGTTGGGGGAGCCTGGTGATGGGTATTGTGGAGGGCATGCATTGCATGGAGCACTGGGTGTGGTGTAAAACTATGAATTCTGTTACGCTGAAAAGAAATAAAAAAAATAAAATAAATTATATAAAATTAAAAAAAATAAATTTGTACCAAGACTAGGTGGTTGTTGCCATTTGGGGTGACATTCTTTGATCTGAACAGAAGACACAAAGGAATAACATTTTGGAGAGTCCCACAGTGAGTGTAATGAGGGGATGAAAAAATCCCAGAAGAGGTTTTAAGAAGACAGATTTGCATCATGGTCCATGAATCAAAATATGTCAATGCCACAATCTGGTAAATCCCATCGTTGGCTTTACATCACCACAGGATGATTTTTAAATCTATTAGCATTAAGACAAGGCTCTCTGTGGCCAGGCCTCCTCCTAACTATCTAGGTTTAGTTTGTGTCACATTCTCACTCTTATTTTCAAATAATACCAAACTGATTTTAATTCCTCATACACATCATGATTTATATTTTTTTATAGCAGATAAACTCTTAGCTTAGCCTGGAGAAGGAATCAGAGAAAATTTCCTGAAGAGGAAGACACACTGGAGAGGTCTTGAAAGATAAAAGTTAGTGGTAGAGAAGGCAGAGCCAAAGAGGAAAAGTGTCCATTTTTGATCCTTAGTTATAATTTTTCAAATCTGGCAAATGTATTCCCCAAAGTATAAGCCAGATGCTTCATGAAGTCTCTTTTTAGTTAGGTCATTGTGGCTGGCAGCCCAAGCCTTCACTGATTTACTCCCCTCACCCCCCCCCCCAGCAATTATTAAGTTCCCGTCACATGTGAAGCACCATGTTACACACCAAAGGTATAGAAGTGAGAAAGAGTCATGCACTGTGATCTCATGGAATATAGAAGCAGTTAAAGCTCAGTTATCTTCAAAGTCTAAGACCTGATGGACCATAAGATGAAACCAAAAATTCAAAAAATGTATCTCTAGCCTCTTATTTACATGAATGTTGTGCTAATTCAACAAGGAATGGATAACAATTCACCTCTTCAGTAGATGTGGTAAGAGTAACTGATACTTCTAATTCTTTGCAAATAATAACTATTATATGAATGAATTGTAAGGGATCGGTTTGTTTAGTAGTTATTAAAATAATGGCTAATGGGCTGTTTTGCCTTCAATCTTGGAAGTCTAAGAAAAATCTTAAAGGGGGAGACAAGATGGCGGGGAACTAGGAGGAGCTATGGTTCAACCTGTCCCCTAAAGTGAGCTGATTACCTACCAAGGAACTCTGATCACTCATGTAATCAGCCTGATATCAGAATTCTACATGTCAGGATCTCTACGGGGGCAGAAGACGCCAGTAGGCAGGTAAAGCGGAGTGGGATGCCGGACTGGTATCAGAAGATAAACAAAAGGGGGAGGGAGCCACCAGAGGAAACGCATTGGGAAGTAATACCCCAATACGAGAGTGCCTTATGACTGGGACCAGCATTAACTTGAAAACAGATAGAAAGCACTCAAAAAGAGAAAAGATCACAGGGTGAAATTGTTGGAATTGGAACTGTTAGGGACAGGGGCTTAAGTCCCCCATGGAGGGCAGACACCCCTGGCGCTGAGCCAGAGAGAGTGCAGCGGAGAAACCAGGTCCTGGTCGCTGAGCTGGGAGGAGACCTCCTAAGGGCGCTTGGTGTGTGGCAGGGGCTGGGATCCTCGGGGAGCAAAAACAGCCTTTTGCAGTCCCCATGAGGGCACCGAGATGCGCTAGCAGAGCCTCAGACGCACTCCACCCCCTCCACTGAGAGAGGCATGCGGGCGCCAGTGGGACTCTCTAGGACCCAGAAAGTCTGAGCGCCGCCAGCCCGGGCCAGCAGGAAAATCTCTGTGTGCCTTCCCTGCTTGGAACCTTACTGGCAGTCTGGAGCTGCCCAGACAGCTGCCGCTTGTGGTTTTGAGTACAAGCAGGACACACAGGTGTCCCCAGAGATCACGGCTGGGAACCTGCTCTGCAGCACCCAGAGGGGAACGGACTGGGGCTTCTCTCTGGGAGGGAGGTCTGGGTGCAGTTTGCTTTCCTCTACACCTCCATGAACCATCGGGAGCTGCCAAGGGGAGAGAAAACAAATGAACAGACATAAAAACCTCCAGAGAACAAGAGCCTAAAGTCCCGATTTCCTCAGAGCACACCCCCTGGAGGGGGACAGGAGGGCTTAACTCAGGAAACACCGCCTGAAAACCCACGCCGCAGGCCCCTCCCCCAACCCCCCCGAGAAGACAACAATCACTATTACTTCATAGATACATTTAAGTTTTAATTTGTTCCCACTATTCCGGTTCATTTTTTAATTTTCTAAATATTTTTTATTTTTTATATAGATTTTTTAAACAATTTACCATCACAATGAGATGTCCAGTACATCAAATTCCATAATAACCTTTTAACCTGATCTTTTTGATACATATACCCATGTTTTTCTTTTGCTTTTCTATTTTTTTTATTTATTTTTAAAATTTCACTTTAGTTTAGACCATTCTTTTCTTTACTTTTATTTGCTAATATTCATATAGAGTTAAAATTCAAGGTAATCCCTTTTAACCAATCAATGCTACCCCTATAGATAAACCAATTTTTAATCCCCTGTTATCTTAGGAAAGTTGTATCCTTTAAAAAAGATATCAAGATACATACAGGAAGAAGCAAAATAACTTTCCTCACTGACACTGAGAATTTACAACCACTCTCCCATCTTTTGCTCCTACCAGTATTTTTGTATACTTGTGTTTGTCCTGGTAGTCTATAAATCTTATACTTAGGGTTCTTTTTGACGAGGTTCTTTTTGTTTGTTTGTTTGTCTGTTGGTTTCTTTGTTTTGCTTCTACATACATATGTACATATTTTTTTTCTTCTCTTGTCATATGCTTTTATCAGTCTTTTTTGTGTGTCTGTATTTGTTTGTATACTTCACAAACATTACCTTGGGGCCCATTTAGGCTGAGCTTTCTCTTTTATCCTTCTTTCTTTTTCCTCTCTCTCTCTCTCTCTTTCTCTTTTATTCTGCTTTCTCTCTTTCTTTTTTTCTTTCATTTGGGTGGGGACTCTTGATTGCTCAGAAGCATTCCAGGGTGAACCTTCACTGCACCGAGGTTGATACATCCAGCTACAACCATTCAGCCAACCCTCACCAAAGACTAGGAGGAGGAATGCCCAACAGAAGAAAAATTCAGAGCATGGGCCCTCTGCAACAGAGCTAATGGCTACCGACATTGACATTATGTCGGAAAGGGATTTCAGGCTAACAATTATCCAGGCAATAGCGAGGTGGAGAAAGCCATGGACGACCAAATGGAATTGATTAGGGCAGAACTGAGAGCCACCAGGGATGATGTTCACAAGGCTCTCAATGAGTTCCAATCTAATATAAATTCTCTAAAAGCTAGAGTAACTGAGACAGAAGATAGAATTAGTGATCTGGAGGACAAACAGATAGAGAGAAAGGATCAGAAGGAAGCCTGGAACAAACAGCTTAGAAGCCACGAAAACAGAATCAGGGAAATAAAAATGCCAAGAAACATTCCAACATCAGAATTATTGGAATACCTGAAGGGGAAGAGAAAGAAAGAAGTCTAGGAGATATTGTCGAAGGCGTTCTCCATGAAAATTTTCCAAATATCGCAAATGGAAACAGCGTTCATGTACTAGAGGCAGAACGCCCACCCCCCCAAGATTTTAGATTCTCGAAACACCTCGATACACCTGATAGTAAGAATGAGGAATTATAATTCTAGAGAAACTCTCTTGAAGGCAGCTAGGACAAAGAAGCTCCTTATGTACAGAGGAAAGCCCATCAGAATAACGTCAGACCTGTCCACAGCAACCTGGCAAGCCAGAAAGGGCTGGCAAGATATATTCAGGGCACTAAATGAGAAGAACATGCAGCCAAGAATACTT